>KZ109650.1:275-123004 GCA_002116395.1 Ramularia endophylla | reverse complement strand
TTATTAAATAGTAGCTAAGTTCGAGAGGAACTTAACATTATTATAGTAGTCTATATTAGACGAAAAGGGGGTTAGAGGGGTAGAAGTAGGTGCTTCCGGGCTTATAACTATTACATTTAGTATACGTAATAGGAGAATCCTTAAGGATTAATATTAGAGACGAATATTAATAATATAAGGCATAGCAAGGTTTTAGAGAATTCTAAGTTATATATTATAAGGCTATTTAAAGCTTATATAGAACATATCGGGTTAATACTAACAGGATAATATGCTAAAAGCTAAGACCTTACTAATATAAAAGTGGGTTAGTTATCCGTAACTATATAGTCCGGAGAATATAGTCCGAGACACCCTAAAAGAGGAAATAGGTCCGTCTATCCCTAGTTCCGTACTACTAGTCGTAATAGATATGTTCTAGATAGAGACGGTATATAGCTCATTTTGTTCTTTATAGCGCGCTCTACAAAATGAGCTATATATCGTCCTATTCGGCTTAGAATTGCGTACGCAAAGTAGGACGCAGCGAAGTTTAGCTTCTGACTTTGGGGTTTTAGATTTGAATTTTGACAGTTGATAGATCCTGAGCTCCGTAAAATGTCGAGTGCCTCTCCCCCGAGCTGCCCGAAAATCCATCTCCATTCGACGAGATCCCTCCACATCAACACACCTCAGTCATTCCCTCAATCCAAGATGGGCCGCCACTCCTTTGCCGCACAGAACATCAACAAATCCACACAATCTCTGCTCTCCACAAAACGCCTCACCGCCCCACCACCGGCCTTTTTCCCGCTCGCCCAATTCCCGCCCTCGACCCGGCTCGTCCGCCCCGCCAAACAACGAAGCGCAAAATCAGGCAAGAAAGCTGCCTCCAGACTCTTCAAACCCCTTAATATCGCGTATGAAGAAGACCGGTTACGATGGGAATATTTCAATGATCATCCTTGGGAACTTGCACGGCCGAGAGTAGTTTTGGAGAGTGATGGAAGGGACCATGAGAGGTGGGATTGGAGCTTACCGTTGGACTATGGCTTGTTGAGACCGCAGATGGATGGGCGGGAGAAGGATTGGGATCGCGCTTGGGCGAGGCAGAGTGGGAGGGTTATTAATGGGGAGGCGTATGTCTGATCTGCCCCGTTTGGAGTCGTGTCGTGGGGATGGCTTACTGACATGTGCGGTGAACAGGGTCATCCAACGACAAAGATATCTCATGCACAACCAATCCCTCTCCGAGCCAGCAGCTTACGATCAAGCGCGAAAAGAACTCTATCGATTTCGGCATGCAAAGGAAGTGCAGCAGAGAGTGGCACGAGAAGAGGCGATGGCTACGGGTGCATATTTCGGACTGGGTCCGTTGCAGGTGGGAATGAAGATTGAGGATAAGATGTACGACGGCTGGAAGGAGTGGGCTCAGAAGGAAATCACCGCTCAGAAGGCGCTTGCGGGCAGTGCCTATACTGGGAATGAGGAGGAGAATGCGTTGGAGATTGAGAGTGGAGAGGGGAGTGCCTTGGATGAGGTTGCGGGGAGTGTACCGGCCACAAGGAGTGGGCAGACGGCGCTAGGAGGCGCCGCGGTTCATGCTTGAGGTTTTGGTTGTGTATGATGGACTGTACAACAAGAACTTCCGAAGATATGTATAAACTGATTTCTTCTTCTCATGCTGTCCCCCAGTCTCATCATTCGTCCGTTTACTTACAAGCCTGCACATCACACGTTCATAAAACAACCCAACCTCTAGCGTTCTCCACAAATTCATTCACTCATCATGCCAAGCCCCACTCCTCCAGACCTACAAGACGCCCCAACGCCATCGAGAACAGTTCCAGCCAACCTCATGACGCGTTTCAGCCTGGCTTCTAAACGCACACCGAATTCCACAAAGTTTGTCCCCTCCTTCAGCATCATCACCTCGACCATGGCCAAACCAGGGAAGACCTACATCAACCACAGTCCCCTCCCCACAGCTATCGCCATCGAACTCTCATCAAAAATCCCATCAAATGGCAGCTCAGGGGACTGCGTCTCAGCCGGCGACCCTTTTTGGCGAGACAGCGGCAGAATATCCGTTCATCTCCTCCTAGTCAGTGGCGAGCCCAACCTCGAGATCACCTTCTCCCAGGGCAAAGGCGAGATTGGATGGACAATGGCAGTTTTACCGCTCGCTCTTTGTTCTTCTCTGGAAATACGGATGGGGCCTTTGTATTCTCCTGAGCTGGGCACTGCCTTGCTGCAATGGTGGGAGGCAGATACGGCTGTTAGTGTGCCGGATGCGAAGTACGCGCGCAAGTACTGGTTGAGGTATATGACCATTAGTGTCACGGGATTGCCGGAGTTGGAGTGGGTTGAGAGGGATTTGGAAGGTAAAGGCATTCCGGATTGTATGGTGAAGCATCATTTGGGACCTGGGGAAGGAAAGAAGGTGGAGTTTTTGCTCATTTGGTCGCCGCAAGAGGAGCACGCAAAAATGAAGGTAGACGACTTTGATGCTTTTGGCAGAAGGTGTAAGGAAATTGGGGGTTTGAAGCAAAAGCTTGCGGAGATGGCCAAGAACCACGTTCCTCCTGCAGACGCGCAGAAAGCGGTCGAAGATCCTGCTCCTCCTCTCGTCCCTCGGCTATCAACGCAAGACATTGCGCCCAAGCGCACTGCTGGAGGTGTACAAAGCAAGCCTGGGAGCGGGAGCAGGAGCATTGGGAATATCGGTGAGGGCATGGGCGACCAGCAGCCATCCTCACGGCAGAGTGAGGAACCTCCCGCGAAGCGGTCTAAGCTCACTTCGCCGGCTGGACCTGCTACGCCGCTCTTACCAGCTCTGCTGTCTCTGAATGAGCCTATCGATCTGACCGGCTCATCGTCTGAGAAGCGGGCGAGTGGGTCAAACACCCCCGAGGAAGTGTATGTACAATTGTGGAGCCTGATTGTATGTGTCTAAGAGTGCTTGCTGACTCCACCCCTTACTCTTAGGCATAGCGTCAAAACCAAACTGAAAGGGGTGGCCGACTGGCTTTCGGCCTTCGTCGAGAGTGACGATGTGGATGTTTGTGGGAAATTGGATGAACTTGCGAAGAAAGTTGAAGAGTTGAAGAAGGAGGCAAAGGAGAGTTCAGAAGAATAGGCCTTGAATTCCTCCCCGACAGTATCATTGAGGCTATCAGAGTGTCCTGCTTGAGATGTTGGTTGCTTAGCAAGCGTGTACCAGCACTGGCAGCACAGCAATACGCCTGCAGTTAGATCTTGGAGTGCGAGCTGATCACCCTCGATCGAAATAGAACGCAAAAGAACTGGGCATGTGCGAAACTTTGGCGAGAAAATAGACACCTCTGATGTTGCTAGTTACAGAGAGCTACCTAGTTGTTCAGAGTACCGACTGGGTACATCCCACGATAATGCCAGTCACAAAAGGCTACCTGGTGTTTCATGTTGGTGAAAATTTGAAGTGATCAGGGGAAAAGACTATGAGAGAAAGCAGAACGAGAAGGTAGATAAATGAGCATCACTAGCTACTCCCCGTTCTAGTCGTTGGCAAACCAAAGACCAAAAAGAAACCCATCTCAATTGATGGGGAAGAAACTTGATAAGAAACCACTCGAGTCTGACTGACAACCGGTATGTATTCTCACAGTTATCTATACCCGCAGAGCTGAGAGACTCCTACTCGAATCTGACTGACAACCGGTTTGGCTCACTCTCATGTCGAATGCTCTGTGGATGAGGGAGGGGAAATATTTTATTCATTATATACCTTTCGCGGACTCCGCGGGGGTGAGTTGGCCGAATGGTATGATTGAGCTAAGTGGTCACCCTCCATCCTACGTAGTAACGTCCGAGTTCGAATATCGTCTGCCACTTCTATCATCTCCAATCTATTTGCCACTTCCATCAGCTTCACAACAACAATGTTCCTGCTCTACCTTTCAGGATGGGAATCATTTGCATCTGATTTGGTAACTGTGAGAGCAGGACAGACCCTAGCTCAGGCGTTGCATATCACGTCGGCCACAGCACTCGTTCAACTTGCGCAGAGGCGCTCGCGACTCGCTTGTCCTCCTGGCTCGCGCAAACCCACTGGCCGTCGTCTTGGTTCACACCCTCCTTTTGGTCGCTGCCGTCACTTAGCTCTACCCCCAATCTGACAGACCGTGCCAAGCATTCGTCTTTCCGCGCCAAGCATTCATCTTTCCGCGATCTTGATCATGGCTTTGATTTGAAGAGCGCATTTCATCAAGGAACTGCGACGAACAAGGCTCATATTACTGCACTTCAGCCTAGTCCTGAGTAGTGCTGTTGGTATGTGCATTGCGGCAGTGTAGAACTTTAGGTGACGTTGCTCCCCGCAAATTCATTCACTTACCGTGCCAAGCCTTTTCACTCCGGTCCCATATATTGCACGAATAGCATCGAGAGCACTTCTTGTCAGCGAAATTGGCCTAACAGTTGAAATGAAACCATCAAAGTGTCGCAGTAGCACCAGGAGGAGACTTTGGCGCATTTGTAGTGTAGATACGACGCCGAAGCAGCTCTCCTGCAGGTCAGTGCCGTCCTATACCAGTAGACGACCCTCCACTATCACGATCGGTGAACTCACACTTCAAATGTGGGGAAGTCTTAGTTCTTGTTTATGAGCAAGTCATTTGTAGCCTTTCTGCTGTCTCAGCAGCGCACGTGTCGTTAAGCAACAACAGCCGCTTAAACGCGTGCGAAGTCTACCCCAGGATACAAGTTCCCTTTGTCTTACAAAGCCTCATTCGAACTGCGCCCCCCTGCGTAGGTTAAGGGGTGACCAAAGTTGCTGCATCTTGTCACTGGGCCAAGTCACCCCCCGTGCGTGCCGAAGAAGGTATATAATAAACCAATTTTACCGCTCCTCGTCCTTCTCCAACAGGGTGTACAAGATATTCTTGTCTAGAACTAGTACAGTCAGAGGATGTATCTACATGATACAATGATCTGTTGATATGGTCGTCCATCACAATACTCCGTACTACAATGATCTGTTGATATGGTCGTCCATCACAATACTCCGTATAGTTAGAGGAACTTTTTTTGGACTCTTCTTGTTTCCATTTACGCTGCTTAGTTTCAACAATGAGTCCATGCACGTACATTCTAAGCTGTTTCTGCGAAAAGTTTGAGCATATCAAAACGAGTTGTGACTTTTGCTCACATCTGAATGCCTTTGCATGTGATCGCCAAGGCAACGCTTGGCAGCACTTCCAACGGCAGCAGCTACATACTCGCCATTTAGAGAAAGAGCAGGGCGTTCATCACAGTCGCTATGCCCACAAAGTACGTACTTTGATGATATCATCTCTCATTGAACACCATGACATTCATGGTCTCTCCGCTGTTTCAGCAGCGTGTTTCTATCATGTCACTCAGTAATGGCAGCCAGTCATCTTCGCAACCATGCTTGCGAAGTCTCTACCCTAGGTCGTTTCTCCCTCAACCCTCACTAACATCCATCCTCTCCTTCTCCCGCTCAGCCTTCTTCTCCGCCTTCCACGCATCAATCTGCTTCTTCAACTCCACGTCCGGGATGACATCCGCAATTTTAAGGGGCGTCCGATTGAAAGGGTCCATCGGGCTGCTAAGCAAATGGCTCTGAATCGTGGCGCGATCAATCGTGTTCCTGCTCATGGGCAAAATGACAGGATCAGTCATGAGAGTGGCCATTAACGGATCCAAGAACTCGTCTGGAATCTCGCCGAGGTCTTCCTCTTCTTGCTCGTCCTGAGCTTTGGCCTCCGCAACATCCTTGCAGAGCTTCTCCCACAGCCGCAGCTCATCAGGAGATTTCAACGCCTTTTCCTTCATGATGTTCATAGCCCGGTCGAAGTTGCTTGGAATGTATGACCGCTCGTCACGTGCAATGGCGGCGATGAAGTTCTGCTGTCTCGACAAGTTGGTGTAGACTTTGATGATGTCCGACAATAACGCCCTCGGGTTGAAGTCGTACTTCTCCGGCTCATCAACTTTAAGGTTGGAGCTCTTCGGACCAACCATCAATGCGAGGTTCATGTCCAACATGTCTGCAAGTCTCGTGACAATCTCCTTCATGGCAAAGGATGCCGCCAGAGCTTCGGTGAAGAGAATCAGAGTCTCCATGGTCTCACGTGTAAGTCCCATGTAGCTCTTAGCTTTGCCCTTGCTGTCATCCAGTAGCTCTTGCTTCTCCTTCCGCTGGTCCTCGGAAAGACCCTGCATGCGCATGGGGTCGTTAATCTCCTTGCTGAGCTCGTGAATCTTCTGCAGACTTGTGAGGGACTCGTCGAGAACAAAGGTAGCGTCGTTGGTAATCATGTTGACGAACTGCACGAAGAAGTCGGTGTTGACCTTGGCTTCCTTGGCCAAATTCTCGCGATAGACCGTGTTGGACCATATCCGCTTTATGACTTGGAAGATTTCAAATCGAATGTTGAACTTATCGTAGAACTGATTGTGCGTGCCGGTGTTCTCTGCCTCGATGTAGTACCGCATGAGCGCGTGGAGAAGATGTTTGTTTGCGAATGATGAGCCGATGAGGACGTCTCCGAGAACGCCCACTTTTCGGTTGCTAGTGTATGGCATGATGCCATAGTATAGAATGGTCACCAGCCCAGACTTGACGCCGGGGTTCTTGACGTAGTCGCTACTCCGCAGGAAAGTAACACACACCTGGACAATCTCTTCGCTTTGTTGGGGTGTGATGATAGTCGGGAGGTGGTTGGTAATGTACTTGAAGTTGTCCACGATATCTTCAAGCAGATACTCTGGAAGACATTTGAAGACAAGCGGTTGTTCCTCAGGTAGAGGGAGCTGAATGCTGCTCCTGGGCAAGTCTTGTCCAGATGCCAATCGAAGCAACCAGACAATCACATATCGCATGAACTGCATGGAGCGGCTTTGGTTCTGCTCGTCTTGGAGGACACCATTCGTGGCGTGTATTGTACTCCACGTATTGTCAATCGTCTTCTTGAGCTTCTCCACGTGCTGTTCATACCGCTGGAGATACCGTGGATCCTGCATTTGGCTGTCAGTCATGTGTGTTGGCAATGCACGGGAATGAGTATACTGACATTGATGTACTTGTGTCGCTCGGCTTCGACGCTCTTCAGATCCTCTTCGTATCTCTTGACGGTTTTCTTAAGAACGTCCGCTCTACTCTGGGCAGCTTCAGTACCGTAGTGGTGGGCAGCAACGGTGAGAAAAAAGACCTCCGAAATGAAGTTGCTCTTCCCGTCGGCCTTGTTAGCGTAGAAGTCATCGGACATTTTCTGGTCCGCGTTGATCTTCGTCTCGTCAGAAATGTCTACACGAGGATTCCGACGGAGATATTCGACGTCAATCCTCTCGATCTTTGAAAAGGTTGCGTCCATGAATGGCTCGCTCAACCGGTCAAGAGCGTTAGTAACGTTCACCATGAAGCCATCGCCGGAGACTGTCTTATAGTCAACTCGCATAGCGCGCTTCTTGTGGTTCTTGTTGACACAAAGCGCAAACCAGTTGAGCACTCGCTCGCGTGAGACCGCACCACTCTTAACGACAGCATTGGTAAGCTCGAAAAGGTGGTCTTGATGTGCCCGCAGACTCATCCGCACGGCATTCTGTGCACTGGCAATGTCACCTCGGGCTTTCGATTTGGGCGCCGGGAAGTACTGATTCGCAGCTTCTTGCTGCATGGGTGAGAGCCGGAAGAATGGACCGATGATGGTCTTTGTCTCTATATCCTGAGCTTGCACATCGGGCGGCGCCCATTTTGGAGATTCTGTGATTGCATCCACAAGCTTTGGGAAGCGGAAAAGACTTCTGAAAGCGCGCACGTACGGCACGTAATCTCCAAGCATATCCATGTCGGCCAGCTGTGTGCTCAATTGTTCTGCCGCTCCCATGATAGCATCTTTGATGCTGTCATCCTCATCAATGAGCACACTCGCTTGGGTCAAGAAGTCGGTGCAAATGCCCAAGTCCGACTCTGGCTCGAAGAGGAGGTGATCGACGAGACCATTCGTGGTAGCTGCATTGTCTCCAAACATCTCCGGCATGGTGATGGCGAATACACAATAGCTCATGCAGAGCCTCCGAGCTTCCTTCAGGACATCTTGCTTTGAATCGGTGCTGGTCGATCGCAAGGCCTTTGACACTCTCTTGAAGCATGTGAGCAGATATCTGAAGATATTCCTGTCCTCGGCCTGTCCCGCAGCTTCGGTTATTGCACCCTCCAGCACCTCCACGCTGAGGAGCATCGGTGCATTCTGCTCCTCCAAATCCTGTCTGGTGCTGCTTAAGAAGGCAAGCTTATTGCCGTTGACATCAACAACTTCCTCCGCATGAAGCGTAACTCGCATGATCTGCTTGAGGACTTTATCCTGCCACACCTCCAGGCTTTCGGCCGGACGGTCTGTAGTCTTCGCACGCGGCCGCTCTGAGCCATCGCGCTCTCGCTTCACGGGTGACGCCGGCCGCGGCTTGCTGACGTTGATCTTGACGGGCTTCTTCTCGCTTGCTGGCTGTGCCTGCGGGAGGGGGAGCGGGATGTCGCGGCTCGTGGAGGAAGGTTGCGATTGCGGCGGGGAGGCGTCTGCGCTATTGTTTGTCTGCGACTGTGAGGGAGAAGGAGCATCTTCCCGCCGAGGAGGAGTGCTGGCAGCAAAGGGGCCGCCGAGTTTTGCCAGCCGTTTTGCACGGATCTGTCGCTTGATTAATTATCCAAGCTCGTGTTGGTCGCATCGCAGGTGAGCATGTGCCTGCTTACCCTGTCCGCTTCTTCCTTCTCCGTGGGATCCATGATTGTGACTGTGTTCTCCTACCTCGATGTTGTGATGTGATGTGATGTAGAAACGGCCGAAGTTGAAGTGTTTAGGGTGGCGGTATTGCTAAAGACTGGAGGTTGATGTGAAGGTTGACGTCGTAGTTCTAGTGACCTGAGCTCCAGCGGACGGGAGTTTCAAAGCCGATCGCTGACTGATCCATTGATGCATCTGAACCTCACTCAGGCTAAAGCACCTGCATGACATCTCCATTATTCACTTCATTCACCTCTCCACTCCTTTGCCACGCTCGTGACACCGCGAAATTACCAGAATCCTTCATCCATTCGAGCAAGATGACGCGGAAAGACCCGCGATTTCTCCTTCCAGAGCTCAATCAGGCCATGCCGTTCGCCCCGTCTACGGACGCTACTTCTTCGGTCCAATGCTTCCTGATGAGACGCGATCTCGCGTTGGCCGCCACGCTTTGTACGCGTTCGAATCTCCAGGACTGTTGATCGAGTCTGCGGGCCATTGAGAGAGGTTAGTGAGGCGCGTCACGATATGTTCAGCCCTACGATATGGCTCCGTGCTATATGCACATTTCTCTCTCAGCACTTTTAACGTTCAGGGATTTCCTCTGACGCGGCAGTGCTCGGACAAGCAGAGATGGCTCTCAACCCTGCATTGCTTCTTCAAGACAGCTATCGGGGAAATCATGTGAATCAAATCATGGCAGTCTTCCCAACAACGCCGCAATCAGCTGAATGATGTAGAAATGGTCAGATTCCTCGGCCAGGATGAACAAATGACACGAACGAACCTGAAATATCGCCTGGAGTGGTACAGCTTTCTTCTGGGATCTCATGGACTATTATTGATCAAGACCTTCATTCCGAGCGCTTGATTCAGGCATATCCGAATGAAGGTTCACGCCCGTCAGGTCAGATCAGGAGTCTCACGGAGCACTATAGATAGAAATTTGGGCACCACCGAGGTCTTCTATCCAGATAAGTCAAGGTGTGCTTCTGTATACTCCACCGCAACCAAAATCATAACTCCCCGAAAACAAGGGAAAAGCAGTATCAACCTCCAAAAGCAAGGGAAAAGCAGTATCACTCTCCGGAAGCAAGAGAAAAGCAGCATCAACCTCCAAAAGCAAGGGGAAAGCAGTATCATTCTCCGAAAGCAAGAGAAAAGCAGCATCACTCTCCGAAAGCAAGGAAGTGAACAGCGACATCTGGGGCACGTCGTCTCAGAACGACGGCCTGGAAGGCTCGGAGAAGAGGGAAAGCCATAGCGAGCCATCAATACCTAGAGCCTGTTATTCCGACACGGATAACACGCAGCTAAGCCGCAGCGTCTGCAAGCATGGACCCTGCTCCTGTGTCGATGACATACTTCACAGAGTGCTCCTCTACCTAAAGATACAAAGAGTCAGCAATGTCTTAGACAGCAACGGGATCTCAAGTGCTCTCGCCAAAATCAGGGCATTACATGGGCGCACAAAGCCTCCCCATTGGGCGAGGTCGTTCATCTCTGGAAAAAAGAAAGAGAGCCTGGTATGCCTTTCACCCTTGCCTTTGCTTACCCAAGTCTGGTCCCCAATTCTTGGGATGCTGGCAATTGACGTTGTCTCGAAGCTGCTGAGCTGCAGCTTGAACACGATCCTGGGGATTGTGCAGTCTCATAGCAGGAGCAGCTCGCTGGACGGGCAGACGAACAGCAATCTGCCCAGCTCGGTCAAGAAGTCGCTCTTCTTGCCACTGTGGACAACGGCACGTCTTCCAAGGAGCCGTGCAGATATAGCAGAACTCGCGTCTGCATTGGCACTTGGTATCTGGTCAGTAAGAGCCTCGAAGGCGCCATACCGAAGAGTCCTCGTATTTGAGGACGTGAAACTTACTGTCATATGATTGCAGCCCACACCGAGCTCGATCACTCTGCCACATTCACACCTTTGCCAGCCTTCACCGGTCGCTGTTTCGAGGAGTTGCTGCAATCCCTCGTCTTGCTGACATTCTCCACGATGTTCCTGAGCTTTGCAGTGCGTGCAGGTACCGCGAAAACACTCCGGACATTGAGCAATGTCAGCTCCTCGAACGACTTCAGGAGGTATGAAGGACGAGCATGCCGGATGGAAGCAATAGATTGGATTATCAGTGCGAAGCTCTATGGCCTTCTTCTCGAATTCCTGAACAAAGTCTCGGTCCAGGTGCCTTCGGATGTCGGCAACTGGGATCTCCTGACGACAACACCGGGGAGGGAAGGCAGTCCCATCGCTCATGGCGTTTCGAATGACCTGGGTGACACACTCTGCGCAATAGCGATGACCGCACGGTACTGCCACAAGTCCTGGGCTGTCGTGACAAGACACGCAGTCTTTCGGCGCTCGCCCTTGAACGTAGAGTCTGCCATCGGTTTCCTCGGGCTCATCTTCCTCGTCCGCACTCAGGTCATCCACCGCCCTCTTTCTTTTGCTGCCCGAGTGAGGGTCCGTTAGATCGTTTTCAGTGGCATCCATTGGTCTGGTCACCTCGAGTAGTTGTTGGATTTCGTCCTCGTAGAGCTCCCTCGCCAGATCCTCGTCGGCCTTCATGCCGACCTCGTTGGAGGCACTGGGCTTGTACCCTGCAAGGATGCGAGCATACTCGTAGTCTTGCTGCTCTTGAATACGCTTAGCGTGTGCAGCTGCTCGATCAAGGAAACTCATGCTGTGGTGGGAAGTGTTGTATGATCCTGGGTGATGGTGAATCAAGAGAGATACCTTATGTGTTGCTGCGGGGCATGGATACGTAAGAGTGAATCAAGAGATGCATGTGGTGAGTGAGGTGTTGAGTGAAGCGAGCGTGGATGACACTCGACGGTAAGGTACCATTGCGGTTTCATTGCTCCTGATGTCTTGCGTCTTACATCTCACATCCTGCGTCTTGCAATCTTTCTCATCATTCAATTCACTTGGCAATGTACAGCACTGAGCCGGAGATATTTTGCGCTAGGCTGTCCAGCATCGCACGTGCTAAGAATTCTTTCACAGGAATGATTAGGTGGCTACGCTGAGACGGGCTGGACATGGTCGTTCGAAGCGTCTGTACTCAGCCAGCTATTGCTCATTCACGCTAGTTCCCGCTTGGCTTTCTTTTGCAGTGGGAGCACCGCCTACCGGTGAAGATTGTGGAACGCGTCAACTTTGGCCGTTCGTAACACTTGGGCGTATTGAGGCTGAAAGAAACACACCCCATCACCAGATGATTGAAGAAGCACAGCACAGCCGCCACTTTGTGGTTCCGTACTTGCGACGATCTTTTATAAAACACACACGGCCTCTTTCACCTCTGCTCACGAATCTCGGACCATGGACAAGAAATGCTATTACCCAGACGGCGGCGAAATTCCAGCTTCAGAGGACCACGTGCCCTGCGACCCTTCGTCTACGGGTCACAGTACTTGCTGTCGATCTGATGCTGTATGCCTAACGAACGGGTTGTGCTATCAGCAGGACAGCTGGGGCAATAGGCTTGGGAGATGCGGCTGTACTGATAGTTCATGGCAAGATTCACGTTGTGCAGATGTCTGTACCGATGGTTGGTCCCTCTTACACGGCCGAATTACTCATACTGTGCCGACCGCTAATGAGACGCAGTGTACAAGGAAAAGGGCTTGTCCATCTTTCTTGCAGCGCCTGAGTCCACCGATGGAGGCTTTTGCTGCGGTGGAATTTACAACGGTTCCTCATGCCCCACGACTACGCACGGCTCTAACGAACCAATCATTTTACCAAGAGGTCTTGCGTTGTTCCCGAACACCAGTCAGACGCTGAGCGAATACGGTAGCGCCCGATTTGTCTCTCAGAACAGTACCGCCAATGGTACCTCGCACTCCAGACAGACAATTGACGACGAGAAACACTTGCATACCGCTGTTATTTCAATTGGAGTTTCTCTCGGGGTGTCTTTGCTGGTGATGACTGCTCTGCTTATACGGCAATGGGTACGTACGAGAAGCCTTTCACTGGAGCTGAAGGAAATCAAGGAGTCGAGGGTGGCTGGAACAGCAAGGATTACAGGACAGTCAAGTCAAGCTGTATCAGTGGTTGAGATCGCTCACGAGAGAACCGCGCGGGGCGAAATCAATCAGGGGCTGGAACTCTCCAGTGAGGCTGCGGTGAACGAATTGCCTTTTGACACAAAACGGCAAGAGCTTCAAGGATAAGGAGTCTGCAAGAGTTTCATCATCAAGGAACAGAGACCTGGGTGTATATCCTGTGATAGTTTCTAGGACTTTGCCGTTGTCCAATAACGGTCTTCATCGGGCATTTGTGCTGCAAGCAAAGACCCCATCCGTCACTTCCGCTGCCTTGATCAGGACAGCACTTCCATAAACTCCGGTGACAGCCTTCAAACCACAAGTCAGCTCAGATACTTCATGTTCAAAATACGAATGTCACTTACTGCCACAGGCCATAACACCAACATGGAAATACAAAAGCAAAACCAAAGACTGGTTCTGCGATCTTGAAGATACGATTTTCGCATGCTTTGTCTCCACGAAATGTTGTCATGTACGTCGGAAAGCGTGTGGCTCGTAGGTATCCACTCCATCCAAAGCCACATGAGTGCTGGCTGGCCGATTATAATCGTCCAACCAACCAGAGCACCAAGCAGAGCCAATAGGTTGCTGAAACCGGGAATCACATTGGATAGAATGAACGCGATTGTCCACCAAGTAACGTCTATAGATACGTTAGTGGAAGCTGACATACTATCTGAGCTGTACGTGCTCGATACTGATGCATGTATGGGGATATTGAAGAGTAGCAACAAATCGGCCAATGTCACGGAAATGCTTAAATTAGTTGCCTCGTAAAGGAGTGAACGTACTGATGACGACGCGAGCAATCCATTCTTTCTTCAAGGATATTGGTGTCGGAGAGTCGGGTCGCTCTGCATTGAATAGCTCTTGGCTGGCTCTGTTCTCTTCTGAGCCCTTTTCGTTGGCTTCAACGGGAAGTGCTTGCTCTCCCTGAACCGGACGACACATTTGCTCTCTTTTCCAAATTAGGAGCAGCGTATCGGAGTTAAGAATGAATGCTGCAATGACGCCTGCAACGATGATGGTTGGTATGGAGATGGTCCAGGCGATCTTTCTGACTACGGGCGATGCCGAGCTAAGAGCAGGAGATGCAACGTCCTGACCGTAGAAGTAATAGACCACAACAGCAATCAAGGTGTATCTGGAGAAGAATAGAAGTGTCAGCTCGTCTTCTGAAGGTTGTACAGGTGTAAGAATCGATGCCATGGCATCTCCTGTAGACACTCCCCCGAATGGTACTCTGTACGCACAAAAAACCAGCCGCCTTTTCAGTCCATCCGTGTGCGTGATATATGGACTAAGCGAGGACATACGGTACGAGCAAATACGTGCCCAGTATCTTTGACTTACTGGATGGTGATGACTGCGCTTGCGAGGCTGAGCGATTTCCAGAAATCTTCCAAGTTCTCCATCTCTTCCATGATCTGGAAATAGGCCATATGGCCTGCGTATGAAATCATGACATTGCTGATGGTGCTTGCAATGACAGAGAACTTCACCAGACGTAGCGGCACAATGAGAAAAGCGGCCTTGATTTCCAGATCATGGTTTGCTACGCCACCATCAATCATAAGGATGAAAGCGGCGGTAATGATAGACCCGGCAGCTGAATATACTATCAGTCGAATGTCTCAAGCTTAACAGGCACATGCTTTACCAATGTAGTAGAGAGGCATGCTGCTTCGCAGCAGTTTAGGCAGCGACAGCAACGCCATAACTAGTGCTCCCGCCGCTTTGATCAAGATTAAGCATGGAGTCTTGTCGCCACCCCATACATGAACCATCTCCGTCCAGGTGATGATGTGCCCTGCCTGGTAAAGTCATTGATGTTAGCTCGAAAGCCAAAGAAGAGACAAACCAGCCTATTCACCCACCATAACGAAGACGAGCATGGTGTCATTGTTTGCGGTGGAGAAGACCTGGCCCGTCTTACCGAACATTCTGGTCATTATTGCACAATAACTAATAACATCGGGGAACTTCCGCTTGACTTTCCAAAGAAGAAGCCCACAGAGGAAACTCAGGAGGCCGAAGAAGACGATGAGAAGTGGTCCGATGATCAAGCCCAGGGTGTTCATGGCCTTTGGTAAAGACATGATTCCGAGAGACATAGTTTCTGCTACCATGACTGCAGAGACGTCAGCTTTGTTCAGCTCCATCGACAACTCCGTCGTGAATGAAGGAAGCGGTGTGTACCTACGAATTGCGGCCTTCATCCAGCCCATTTTTTGGGGAACATTTTTGATTGCAACGCAGGTAGACTCTGCGCCAACGGACGCCTCGGATGCGCCAATATTAGAGGCTACTCCAGATGATGAGGTAGCAGCACTGGTGTGCGGAATCTCACGTTGCACTACCTCTACATCAGAACTTTTCCCTCTTGCTTTCGAATGCTTGCTGGACCAGTTGGACGTGAGCGTCCGAACAGTACTTCCAGTTCCGGCCCGTGGTCGCTTGCCAACGATCACTTGTGAAGGATGACTTAGAAGATTCGACATAATTATGGCCTTGATGTGCCTTGAGTGTGTCAACATGATATTCATGTCGGTTTGACGTTCATGCTCGTCTTACCGAATGTGAGATGGTTATGTATCAAAGCATGTAAGAGTGCTGCGCGGCAATGCTCAGCATTATGTGTGAAATGTAGAGGGGGGCAGGTTGCCCAACATTGTTGTCAGTCCCACAGGTTTCGTCTATGGTTTTGGAGCGTTGAAAGATAACAAGTTGAAGTCGAGCGAGTCCATCGGCGGATTGAACACAGCGAATTGGCATATAAAGTTCATACTGCTATCGCATCTATGTCAAAACGAAGGCCAGGGCCAAGATTTTGCACCTTGGGAGCCGTATATCAGCCTATCGTGGCAGTCGCAGCTTTGTATAATAAGCTCGCAGCGTATGCTCAAAGCTTTGACAGAACCATGGAAGGAAATGATTTATCGACATCCGCACTGCTCCGCTCAATCGCCGCTCGGCGGTCCAGCTTCTGTGATGTATGTGAATGAGGTGGGCGTCATGATGCTAGCAAGTCGCAGTCGCAGTTTGGGGTGTAGCCTGGAGATGTACTTCTCTTGTTGTGGAGATTTGTAAATGGCAGCAAGAGAACTTCGAAGAGGAGTCCAACCAGCTGCCATAGATATGTGCCACCCAATACCAGATTCCTACCTTTAAGGCCTCTGGAGCAGACCAGTCCAAGTCCAGATCGCGAAAATTGTGCAGAGGCCTCGCATTTTGTCGATCTGATACACAATGTAGCGATTTCTTCCTTTGCGGCCATCGCGGCAAGAGCTTTCGTGGTCTTTTGATGCGCTGCATGAAAACTGTATCTTCTTTGGGTCGTGTCCCATGGTAAGGTTCTCACGCGATCACACCTACGCATTGGAATTTGGACTGACGAAGTACGGGTCCAGTGGTGGAGAAGTCCAGTAGTATAGAAGGTACAACAGAAACTCTGTCGTATTGCGAGCATTTCATCCAGTCCAAGACTCCTGTTTGGATATGTCGAGCATGCGAAGATGTGAACGAAGAGAAGGTGGAGAAGAAGAAGGAGAGCGAGAAGGCTGTCGACGGGCCGCAGCACAAACGCCACACCTAGAACTGACACTAGAACTACCGTAGTCTAGAGCTTCAAGCTCATGCACAGCAACGCAGTGCGCCAGACGAGCCAGGATCGCGCTCGAGTAACTGCGCTTAACCCCTATCCGGTAACGGCAATGAGCAAAGCAAAGCAAGTCGCGTAAGCCGGTTGATCTGACGTTTTCTTGTTTACTACCTTTTTCAGCTCCATCACCATTCCCAGAGCTGTCTTAACAGACGATATCCTACGCGCAACTTCGCCTGTGACGACATTGAAATCGCGACCATGGTTGAGCTCAGAAAGAGACCTGCCCCAGCCGCGCCTGCCCCAGCACCAAAGAAGCGCGCGCCGTCCAAGGCCAAGGTGAAGCCCGTCAAAGGCGAGGCGTCGAAGGCTGAGGCCGAGCCTGAGGAAGCTGCCCCAGCAGCTCCGGAAGAAACTCTAGTCGAGCCTGCCGTTGAGGCACCAAAAGGCGGTGCTCCCAAAGTTGGGGACAGCATCACTCTCGAAGGCTTTGGCGGAGAGATCCAGACCAACGATGAAGAGAAGATTACACTTGCCAAGTTGGTCGCGGACAGCAAGGCCGGCGTTGTGCTCTTTACTTATCCCAAAGCTAGCACTCCAGGATGTGAGAATGCCCTCGACATATGGCTTGACACGCGTAACTAACGCGTCGTACAGGCACTACCCAAGCCTGTCTCTTTCGCGACTCCTACGAGCCGCTCACTGCTACTGGTTTCAGCATCTACGGACTTAGCACTGACAGCCCAAAGGCCAACACATCTTTCAAGACCAAGCAGAAGCTTCCATATCCGCTGCTTTGCGATCCCTCTGCCACGTTGATCGCCGCCATTGGCCTCAAGAAGGCTCCCAAGGGCACAACACGTGGTGTGTTCGTTGTCGACAAGAACGGAAAGGTACTCGCCAGTGAGCCAGGTGGACCAGCGCCGACAGTCGAGGTGGTAAAGAAGCTTGTGAGCAGCCATGGTGCAGGCGCGGTGTCCGACGATAAAAAGACTTCGGATACGGCTGCTGAGGTCGCTGACTCCGCTGAGAAAGTTGAGTTGTAGGGTAAGTTTCTCATGGGTCAAAATTTTGCATATCATGTTGGTGTGAGCTGTAGTGCTAGCGAAAGCTGCTTGATGATGAAGGATGTGGGACATGAATCTTCTAATGGTGATTCTATTCCTGTCACGGTGCTTTCACCGGTGGCAGTCTCTAACGGTGGTTGCATTTTCATCTTCACACTGAACGCTTTTCGGCAAGGCACGGCGTGAATCTCGACGGTAAGGTATAAACAATTTTTCCTCCTCAGTGTCTCAATGCTTCCTTCTGTGGCTGCTATGCACAGAGATTTTCACGTGAGGATCTTCAAACTCGGCCGCTTGTGCATCCTCTATCTGAAGAGGAGTGCTTCCGCCCCTCCGAAAAAAAGAGATCCAAAAGAGGACACTTTGTTTTCGTCAGTCTCATGGTCCTCATCGAACTTTCCTACAAATGCAGCTTGTCGCAATTGTGTACATGTGGAACAAACAAGAGCTTTTGCACTCGCAGCGTTCGGCATTCACTGCAATCGAAACAACACGCCACTTCACTTCATAGCATCGACCGAACCTCGGGCACGAACCACGAGATATCACACACAGACACAAGGCCGCAGAGTGGTTTCTTAGCATCGAGGGACAAGGGTCTCAACAACGAGTTTGGCAGGTGAGATCTCCCCATTGTTGACGGAAAGAGCAAGCAAACCGACGGTGCTCTGCATGGATGGTCACCTGCACTTGAGGAACCATCGCTACAATAATCTTCGCCATGCATCTCAATCGAGCCATCGCCATCGCTACCTTTCCCGTGCGCAAGCTGTCCGAGGCTTTTAGTCCAAAACGAAGAAAGACTGACGCGGCCGGAGACGATAGAACAATACCTTCACTACCAGAAAAACGATCGAGGCTGAGAAAGCCAGGCACTACGCCAATAAGCCTCGCAAAAGCAAAAGTCACCCCGATGGAGCCCATGGCCCAGACCCGCGTGTTTGAAAGCAAGATCCGACTGCAGCCTCCCAGCAACTGCCTAAAGTGTCACGGTAAGGGTAAAAGACGCCTTGGACCTGGCCAGGATCCCAACACCCGGACAACACTTGAATGCGGCTACTACGACTATTGCGACGAGGCATATCTCTGGCCGACATCTGCGCGAAAAGAGGACTTTCGCCTTGCAACCACAGACCCCATGCACGACCTTAAGCGCTGGATCACCTCTCCAAACCAAACAATCTCTGGCGAAGAATGTATTTCACGAGCAGACGACTCCCGTTTCTTCAAACGCTCACCTCGCTTCACCGACGAGCATTTTCGCGAGTGTATCCAATGGGCCGTCGTGGTAATCAAGCAATTGCATGATTTTATCAGCATACAGATCGACTACCTTGGCGCGGATCCGTACACATGGAAGTTTTTCGAAGATCCGATCTCAGAGGCATTCGCGCTGGACAAATTACCCACCCCGGAAGCAACAAGGGAAATGCGTGGAGGCGACCTGGTACGCTGGATGGTGGAACTAGGCGTCGAGATAGACTACTTGAGTGAGCACATCTGTGTCATACGAAAGGAGATACTTCAGCTCAAGTGGCAGAGAGCTAAGATGGGATACTGGGGGGAGATCTTTGAGTTGGTTGAGTCCGGATTCGTGGACGTAGAACACGTGCAGAAGTGGTGCAACGTCTAAGTGGGCAAGAGAGGAAGGTCCATACAGCTGTGTCTCTTTCATACAGAGACGCCTTCAATAGTACAAGGTGGTACAATTGTGATGGCACGAGAACAATGCGACAGAGTTGGTAGCGATGCTGAAGATCCACTTTGAGTTGGTTCAATGCCTCCAAGAGAATCAATGATTCACATCCTTGTCAGAATCTCTGCCGTATGACAAGGCATCTTGCTAGTGACAAGGCTCTAGCTTTCTAATTCAAACCCTTTTGATGGGAGTATTATTATTGAAAACGCACCTCACCTCAGCTTTACAAAATCCCTTGACCACAATCTTTGGAACCAGAATTGATTGCGTCATAAGGTACGTTGGAGTCCAGAAACAACATGAACTTTAATTGATCGTCCATCTCTTTCAACTTCATTTCAATCACCGCAACCAAACACACCCGTTGCCCTTGTGTTGAAGACTCCCGTCAAATTTGACCAAGTCGATCAGGCAAGGGTCAGCATTCTATCGTCAGAGAAAACCACCGAGCGGACCGAAGAGAGGCAGCAATGTCGTCTCGTGCCTTGCGTAAGGCGCAGCGAGAGAAGGAAGAGCAAGAGAGACTAAAGCAATTGGAGGACGAGGCACACGCGCTGGAAGAAGATGAGGATGAGAATGAGGACAACGCTCCCCAGCCAGCGGTGAGGAAGAGTGCTTTCGCCATGCTAGAAGATGACGCAGAGGATGGGCCAGAGGAAGCGGACGTCGATGATGATGATCATCCTGCAGAGGAGGTGTCTGTGACCGCAACAACACCCAAGACGGCCTCATCCAAAAAGAAGAAGAAAAAGAAGAAAGCAAAAGCAGCTGCGAGTGGTACCGTGCATCAGGAGCCTGGGTTGGACGAAATCGACGCTGCTTTGAAGCAGCTTTCCACCAGTGGCAAACCGTCACAGTCTGCCACGACTACAGCCGGCTTGAACGAAGCAGTCAACGAGGCCTGCCGTCTTCTTTCAATTGATGCTAGCCATCTCCATGCCCAGAACGAAATGCGGAGACTGTTTGGTCGTGCCGCGCTCGAGCAGGACGAGGACGAGCCAGCGCCGCCTGGACCCGCTGGTGGCAATCGAAGACAGCAGCGTCAGGTCCAGCAGGTCGGGTTAGCTCATGCACTGCGTGGTCAACGCCAAGATGGCAGGTCTGGACTGGCTGCCATGGCTTTGCGTAGGAACATCTTCATTCAAGGCAAAGAGGAGTGGCCTGTAGCTACTGGCGGTGGTCTTGGGATGGAGATCGAGAAAAAGCACGCGGATGGTACTGTGCTATATCGTTTTGTCCACAACACTGCATACCAAGATGTCCAGTCTCAGTTCGAAAGCTGTGTAGCTTCGATGGATCCAAATCGCATGGTAGTCTTGCTTCAGCACAATCCCTACCACATTTCCACTCTGCTACAGGTCTCAGAGATCGCCAAACAGGAGCGGGATCACACAACCTCTGGCGACCTGCTTGAACGTGCTCTGTTCTCTTTCGGCCGCGCTGTACATTCCACCTTCAACAAAAATCTCGCGGAAGGCAAGGCGCGGCTTGACTTTCGAAGACCGGAGAATCGCGAGTTTTGGCTAGCTATATGGCGGTACAGCCAAAATCTGACTATGAGGGCCACATGGAGAACAGTCTACGAATGGACAAAGCTGCTCATTTCCCTCTCTCCAGGGGACGACCCATACGCACTGTGGCTGGTTTTGGATCAATACGCCTTGCGGTCAAGGCAGGACCTCGACTACTTGAACATCAGCAGGAACACGTCGCTTAAGCGCATCCACCGCGATATGCCCAACGTCCAGCTCAGCCAAGCACTCGCGGAGTTCCGTGCAGGCAACAAAGGCAAAGGCAAGCAGCTCCTATACACTGCAATCGGCAGGTTCCCTTGGGTTGTTGCTCGACTGCTACAGGAGCTAAACCTTGATGCACCTCCTGGCGTGTGGGGCAAAGAGCCCAGGTCTGAGAAAGAGAAGCTTTATTCTGAGCTTTACGCTACCAGAGCCAAGGATCTGTGGAACACACCCGAGATGACCGCGCTCCTCGTCGAAGTCGCAAGCGCTGTTCAACCAGACACGCCACAAGCAGACATCAACCGGTCTGACGTTAGTAAAGACGAAGCGCGACACGTGCTTCTCTCTGACACGCCTGCGCTAATCGCGCTGGTTCCACGGCATTGGACGGCCAAGTTGGACAGCTCCTCTGACCCGCTGCCTCCGAACGACAGCATCAGCACTTACACCTCTTCTTTTTCCGCGCCACATACAGGGCCAGCTTTAGGCCACATGACGTCCGCTCAGATGAGTCAATACATTGCGGAGATCGCTACCATTCATAGGTTCTTTGAGCAGCTCTTCCCGTGGTACAATCCGCAGCATGGCGATGGCGCTGGCGATGAGCTTGAAGGCGTGCCGAGATCGCCAGAAGAGCTCATGCAGCAAGTCGAGGAGGCTGGAGTTGACCAAGGGGTATTTGACCGGCATGTTCAGAGAATGACGACCATCCAGAATGCTCTGCTTGGAGGTGGTCGAATCACGCAGACGAGTCTTCTCGAGCGGCTTGCTATCAACCCTCGACTTATGCCGCCTGAAATACTGGATGCCGGTGAGGCCGAGCAACCCGTGGAGGATCTGCATGAGGATTGGGGCAATCAGCCACGTGTGGAGGACGCGTCGGATTCTGACTGAGCGATGCCTTCAGGCTCCCAGGTAGGTAGATCTCTATCTCACATGACCTTTTCGATCACCTTTTCATATCGCTTTGCTGCTGCTTGCTCCGTCTGTTGACATGATGAGCTTAGCATCAACAAATATCTCGGCATACATCAAGTTACTTTCAGGCTTATGGGCTGCGACGACCAAGTCAGGCTGATCAAAGCGTCCTCGAACTTCATTCGTCTTCCGCAACAACTCATTACTTATCAAAGCCGCTGTGAAGTCGGCGAGAGCGCAGCTGGGCTGGGTCTCAGGACCTCGTAGAAGGAATTAGCATCAAAGTCCCTGACTACGTTTAAGATGCAATCGTTGGGTGCATACCACCATCGCCTTTCGCAATTGTTTTGCTCGGGCGCCTCATTAGCAGGCATGTTGAGAGCCAAGGTTGGCGTGCGTTTTGTAGCAAAGGCGGACCACAAATTGCTCTACCTACTGTCATCAATTCTACGAGAAGTGGAATGCCGACCAGATCTTCATAATCATACGGTCTCGACGCATCGGGGTAGCATGCGACCTGCAAAGGCACGCAGATTAGCGAAGCATGCAGTCAGTTCAGCGAAGAGGAATAGACAAATACCACCAGTCAGCTGCTAAGTCGATTCTACTTCAATGAGATTAGATGCTGTAGGTGATGTTGGAGACAACTCGTGAGGTGATACAGGAGAGATCTGGGAGGAGACCCGAGACCAGATCGAAGTCCCAGGCGCCACGTGTTGTGGCCCGAGCGTCATGCGCGCGCGCCACCTTCTTGAAATATCTCACCCAAGCACTTCACCTCCTTCCCCCACCAAATCGCTCCTCACGAAATCTGGAAAATTGATCCTGTCCGACTGCGGATCTAACTTCTGACAGAATCTTTCATCGTACCGTCGCGGCAACACAAGAACTCTCAAACCTTCCGAAACTCCAAAATGGCACGTGGAAATCAGCGCGATAAAGCCCGTGAGAAGAACCAGGCAAAATTGGCTGGAGCTGTACGTTTGATCTTTCGATTCCATCAGTACATCTGGGCAACTCTCTAACACGCGCCAATCTTGCAGAAATCTTCAAACACCATGTCTGGAAGCGAAATGATGCGCAACAAGGATGATGTCGCGGCTATCATGCGCAAGAAGCAGGCGGCCGGTATGTGTTCTTTTCCCAAGGGGCTTCAAGGCTTAAAGGCAGCGCATCTGACACAAAGACTGACTTTGAACAGCCGAGGAGAAGAAGAAGGCAGAGGCCGCAGCTGGAAAGAAGTAAACAACTGCTCGTCTTACCAAAAGAATTACACTAGATCGGGGTTCTGCTTGGTTGTCTAAATGATACCGTATGATGCGATGAATTCTCACGGCAACACCTCTTCCTCATTTTCTCTGGTTCTTTCTGGTTCTCTCTCCTTGCGTGATGTCACAATTGAAAGTAAACAACCGAAGCCAACATGGAAGTTAAAATGTGAGATGCTGAGCAAGCAAAGAGAGTGTCTTGACTTTGACGAAACTGTTTTCACAAACGCTATGAACCGCTCATTCGAAAGCCCCAAGCCCTGCATTTTACTGCCGTTACTTTTCATGGGCAGTAAGCAGATCGTAAACATTAACCCTGCGCCTCAATCCTTCGAAATGCACCTAGAAGAACATGTATGCGAGCAAGAAGCTGATGAAACATAGCAAAGCGACAATCTGAACGGAGACACCACCTGGAGGTGTGACAGTCTGTGGGCCCGCTGGGTTCGTCTTCTCGACCGACGCGCCCACACCTCCACCAGTCTTACGCTGCCGCAGGCCATCGGTCGCCTGTTGCTGTAACCGAGAAATGGTAGACTTGGCCTCTTCGAGTTGACGCTTGAGGTCCTCCTCGCTGTAGCCAGTCATGCTGGAAACAGCAGCAGTTGCGGTGTTGAGTGTGGATTGCGCGGCTGTGGGCGTCTCGGGGCTCTTGCTGCTGTCTGAGGACGGAAGGACGCTGGATCGTTGTGGAGTCGGAGATGGGGAGGAATATGCCGGTGGGTGGTCGTCTTCGATGAGAGAGTGGGAGAGGCCGTTGGTGGATGCCTCGCTGCCATCGGCTGGCAGGAAAGTGACGCGAATCTTCTTCTCTTGAATGCTGCTCTTTGCAGTCTGCTCGATGTTGGCCCAGACCTGGGCGACGTTGCTAACATCGCTTGCTGCGCTGATGGCGACCGACTGAACGAGGAACTTGTCTCGGCAGCGTGTGTCTGGTGGGGGGTCCTCCTTCATCGCCTGCAGCAGCACCTGCACCTCGACGCTCTGGCCAGGCTCGATGCGGCCAGAATTGGGTCGCACGCAGTATCTGTGGGTGGACACATCAGTCTCCTGCCCCTCTTGTACTCACGAGATGACATACTGCTTGGGTGCGGTCGTCTTGACCTTGAAGGCTACGGGCTCGGAGTTAGGGTTGGCGAGGCGCAGAACTTGGCTGACTTCGTGGGTGAACGGGCCTGGACGGCATTGTCAGTGTTGTGAGCAGTCTTGGAGGGATTGCGCGGTGATCCGTACGTCTGAACCCAAGCTCTGGTGGTTGGAGATCCTAGAAGTTGCAGTGATCAGCATGTGAGCAAGCAGCAGTGGGTTATTGGGGAGTTCTTACCACAGACATGGCGGTGTTTAGGTGGTGAGGGCAGAAAGGGTGGTGTACTCGCGCGTCCAAAGTTAAGGTCTTGTAGATCCCAGCGAAATGAACTCTTGCAGAGGATTCTTGTTGTTTGCTGCGTCGGGGATGTGATGTGGCCAGCAATGAAGATAGCGGCTGGAGCGCGCACGTACCTTCCAAGGTTCCTCCAAAAGGGCTATGTCATCGCTGCCACAGATTCACTGCACCCCGCGACTTTCATCTCGAACAAAGTTAACTTAAGGTACCTATTCACCTTAAAGCTGTCTTGCAATCATATGCCAAAGCCAGAACTGTGGAGATAACTACCTCCTACGGGACCATTCCATTTGCCATCTCCATCTACCACCACTCTTTCATCAACACTCTCTTCCGCCGGCATCCACCGCTCTTGCCCTGAGCTCCAACGTCAATTGCTCAGCTACCTTCGCCTTCGACAACACAATCCACTCATCTCCAAGCTCCCCTTCGCATCAAATCTACGACAACACTGCCATCATGGGAGATCTTGACACCCTCGTGGAGATGGGCTTCGACCAGGAAAAATCAAAGATTGCTCTCAAACAGGGCGGCAACCTCACCGGCGCCATCGACTGGTTGGACAAGAATGCGAACAAATCGATCGAAGAGATGAACACGGATGAGGCCGGCTTTGAAGACGAAGCCGGTGCACCCGCGCTTGCCGCCGGCGAGATGGCGAAGAGTATGATCTGCAACGAGTGCAGCAAGAAGTTCCGCAGCATGGCGCAAGCCACCTTCCACGCCGAGAAGTCCGGACACACCGACTTCGCTGAGTCCAGCGAGGAGATTGCTCCGCTCACCGAGGCCGAGAAAGCACAGCGTCTGCAGGAGCTGAGAGAGAAGTTGGCGGCGAAGCGTGCCGGTCAGGCGAATGAGGACAAGCTCGCCAACAAGAGGAACGAGGAGATTCGCCGGAAGCACACCAAAGAGCACGACGATACGAAAGAGATTCTGCAGCGCAAGGAACAGATCAAGGAGGCTGCGGCCAAGAAGCAGGAGAAACTCGATGATATCGCAGCGAAGAAGCGTATCAAGGACAAGATCGAGGCAGACAAGGCCGCGCGGAAGGCCAAGCAGGAGCAGGAGAAGGCGATGCGTGCCAACCCTGATGCCTATAACCCAGGCGCACCGACTGAGGCAGCTGCCCCGCCACCCAAGCCAAAGACTAACCACACTGAAGCTCGTCTGAAGCTGATGACTCCTAGTGGCAAGACCCACATGGCGACCTTCCCAGCCGAGACTACGCTGTTCGAGGTCGCTGCCGCAGTTAAGGACGCGGTGGGAGAGGAGATCAACTCCTTCGAGCTGAAGTTCCCGCGAAAGGTGTTCGGCTTCCAGGACTTCGGCATCACCGTCAAGGAGGCGCAGCTGGTGCCCAGTGGCGTACTGCAATGTCGTTCTGCATAATTGTTTGATCTCATGGGTTATATGCAAAGCATGGCGTGGGCGTTCGGGACATTTCGATATGACATGAGCGAGACGGCTCGCATACGAGATCATGCATGATGTAAAAGTTCATTACATCTATAAGCAAGTGGTGGGGTGGACTGCCTGTGGCGAAGAAATGCCTTGAGATAGTGCATCAACGATGACAACCAAAAACCAGAGCGCCATTCTACATCAAATTTCGTGAGCACAATTAAGCTGCAACCTTCGTCTTCCTCTTCTTCGTAACGGTCGATGCAGCAGCAGCCGCGCCCTTGCCTTTGCGCTTTGTCGTCTTCTCAACCGTAACAACCGTAGCATCGTCCTTTGGCTCAATCTTCTCGACGACAGTCTCCTCAACCACAACTTCCTCAGCACCAGCCTCAGTGTCCTTCAATTCCTTCACCGGGACTGCCTTCACAACCTTGACGCTAGGCATCTCAAATTCATACCCCATCTCCTTCATCTTGTCCGCCTTCTCGCTTCTTCGCTTCTCTTCCTTCTCAATCCTCTTCTCCCATCCCTCGCGATCAGTCCCCTTTCTCAGCTTGCTGCCCTCAATCCGATTCCGCGGCCGCGCCTTGCCGCCCTTGACACCCTTTCCGCCCTTCCACAAGTTCTCTTGAACCTGCTCAGCAGGCACTATCCGTGCTTGCAATAGGTGTCCGAACAATAGGTACTTGTCCATAGTCTTAGCAACAATCTCAGCAACACTCGCGGACGCGAACTGAATGAATGCGAAATGCTTCGATTTGCCCGTCTTCTTGTTACGTGCGAGCCGGATATTGGTGATAGGGCCGAACTGAGAAAAGTAGGCTTGCATCTGGGGTTCGTAGAAACCGTGGGGAATGCGTGATATGTAGACTACGCCAGGCGTGGACTCGGGGTCTGAGGCGCTGTCTTTTGCAATCTTGGAAATGGCTTTCTGGACTTCGCCGGCGGTAGGCGGGGCGGGGAGCTTGGAGATCTCAATGGCATCTTCGTCGCCGTCCGCGTCGGAGTTTTCGTCTTCGGTGTCGGAGAAGCCAGCAAGGAGAGAAGTCGTCTGATCAGCGGTAAGCTCTGCGCCGCCATCTTCAGCGTCAGAGACGGTGGCTTCGAGCTGTTCGGCGTCGGCAATATCCTGCTTCTTGCTGGATTTGGCGCTCTTCTTGGTCTCCTTGGTCTTTGCTGCGGTCGTGGTCTTCGACGATTGGTCCTTTTTCAGCGCAGACTTTAGCGGAGCTGGCTTTTCGGCAGAGGATCGTGTCTCGCGGGTGGTAGGGACGGTCGTCTTGACTTTCTTCGCCTTGAGGACGACATCGTCGCCAGACTTGCGCTTTTTGCTCTGAAGAACGGTAGACATTGTGCTGGTTGATTATTGTGCAATGCGTGATGTTGGCGCAAGCTTGGGATTTTTTTGAGGAGGGAGCGACCAGAATTTCCTCGGCTGGCATCCGAGCGCTGACTTTGCCTTGCCGTAACCCCTTCTTTCCAAACATCTTGACATCCTAGGATCATCACTCATCTCAATCATCAACAATGGCGACTATCGGAGAAGAGATCAACCTCTCGCATGAGGAGGTTTGGGACGACTCGGCTCTGGTGTCGTCCTGGAATGAAGCTTACGAAGAATATCAAGTCCGTCTGGATTCTTCCTACATAAACATCACATGCTAACAAGCTCGAATATCAGAAGTACCACAGTCTCGCAGCCAAAGGCCAGAAGGCTTCTCCACAGCCAACACGAGCTGAAGCGTTCGAAAACAACTCTAAAGCGGTCGCGAACGGTGTCTCAAAGGTTGAGCCCACGGCATTTACTCCCGCCAACTTCGCTGGTCCTAGTGCGCCACTACAGGCTTCACAGGCGCCCCCCAAAACTGCACCAGCAACTGCAATGCCGGCCCTGGCGGGCATGCCTCAAGCGCTGCTCGCTGGAAGTAAGTGGATATCCTCCAGGGCGGTCGGTCGTCAATCTTGGCTGACGATCGTCTAGCACAAGATGAAACAATGAAGAATCTAATGATGTCCTGGTACTACGCTGGCTACTACACTGGACTGCTCGAAGGCAAGCAGCAAGCTTTTGCAAGCTTGCAGGAGGGTGGTGAATGATTCATTGAAAGTATCAAGGCCAGCGAAGGCCAATTACTAGAAGGAGGACTCGCAGCCCTCACACGCTTTTAATGCCGAAACTAGGATTTCCTGAGCTTTACTGCTGTCGAGCTCGACGATATTAGCCCTGTGAGCCAATCGAAGAGCTCCGCGCGGTCCGCCGGACTTGGGAACTGGTCCATTGGTCCACGGGAGAAGTGTCGGCGCTGGGCGACGAGACATCACAATGTAAGTAGATTATTTCGCATCTGGCAATGGTAAGATTTGCATGCAACTTCAAAGCCAAAGGCTGATGTCCATGATGTCAACAGGACTGTACGTGGAGATCTTGCCGCGCGACAGGGGTGTCTTGCTGCCCTTGGTGAATGTTCGCTTCCCCACGTTCTCCTGGCTGCCGACTGCTGACATGAGGTATATGTCGAAAGGTTTCATGTACAAGACACGAGCGCCATCAAAGGCGCAATTGCCAGTGGACACAGAGTCCATGCCAATCATCGCAGGATCGGGAATCGATCCTTCTTCAGCATCTTCTTTGATCGGCTGCCGGTTCGGAGGCTTGCGTTCGATCAGCAGCCCATCTAGGTCTTGCGGATCGGGCATGTATTCATCGCCTGTAGCTCGATGATATTCAGCCCTAACACCGTTTGCAGTCGATCGTTGCCTTCGGGCGAAATCCAATTGGCATGATCTTGTAAAGGTCGTGCTGACTCAAGCTGCTATTGCAAGCAAGCTCGCGTGCCAAATACTTTTTACTTGCGCAGAATATTTAGTTCCGAAGCGAAGGCTGAGATATTCATAAGCAGGATTTATGCGCCAGCAAAAGTCCAGTCGTTGAACAGGGTGGGGAACAAATAAATGAAGTGAAGTGGAGGACCGGGCGCCAAGGATTTTGTCGAGGTCGCTCTCGCTCTCCGTCTCTTGATATCACAAACATGGCATCAGCCTTCGACTGCATCATAATACGATGCAGTTCGTCACCTCTCATTGCTTTATTAAAGTCAGCAGTTCGCTCTCGAGATCATGCCCCGCTTGCTCACTCGTGAGTCCGCTATTCACTCCCGGCTCGACTGGATCTGAAACAATTTACGCGCCGCGAAGCCGGACAATTCTCGCCAATGGTATGGCACCGTGTCCTCGCAATGGGAACAGCACTTGCATCGGAAGGACTCTCATCCAACAGAATGCGCTCAGTTGCCTCGAATGGTTACATACATGTTCTGAACAAGGTGTTCCCGAGGCGCCTGTGCAACTCACATTCGGCTCGCACAACCTTCGCGCCAGGCGTTCTTGACACTATACCGAACAATACCATCAATCTTTGTTTCAGCTGTCACGCTGCAGACAGTATCGCCCTCTATCGTGAAGGCCCGCCAAATCATGCCTTGGTGCCGGTGCAGAGAGCGGGCGGGCGCGTCTATTCATGGTTTGGGTTTCGCGACAATGAGATTTTCCTCGCGATGTGGATCGGCAGCTGCCAATTCTCCTCAAGTGAAGTTCACACCCATTGCTACTCTTTTTCCTCTCCTGCTATTGTCAATTCTGCTATTGTTCGTTCTTGTCGAGAAGGCTCTTTTGCCTTCGACAGGCCTCGTCCTCTTCTTCTTTCCTTCTCTACACGTCTTCACTTTACAGCAACGTTTACTGCGTCTTCGCTGGCCGATCGACCCATACCAACAACATCGCTACGCTTACTCTTGAATACTAATACCAAGACAACACGATCGCCATATGTTCCTGCGGCTCTATCCAACTACTAAGCTACTCTACCTTCCTTTCGAGAGCAGCCGTATCGAAACCTTCACCTCCAACTTCAACGCTTCCAAAAGCTCCACCAAGACCGCAGTTATGCCTCTCTCTACCAAGAATCTCAACGGACCGGGCTACATCATACTCAACGGCATCCGTGTCATGAACATCATCGCTCTGCTGGCAGTTATCACAGCCAGCATCCTTATGCTTGTCAAGATCTCAACCGACACTAAGCTTTTCTTCTTCGATGCGGTTTCACACGTTGTCACGGCCATCACGAGCAGTAAGCCATCTCCTGTCTGCCAATATTCTTGCCGAAACGCTGACCTCCTCTAGTGTTCCTCGTCACGTCCGAACTCTCCCTGTTTCGACCATACTTCGCTCGCAACTGGCCACTCTTAAGTCCCTCTCATGGCTTCGTTGCACTCGCCCTGGCTATGATCGTGCTTGGCGTCAACGTGATGGGCAACCTCAACAAGCCTTCCGGTACTGTTAAAGAGCTTGGTCTGCCATTCTGGCGTGTTGTGATTGGCTCTGGCATCATCGTCTTTATCTTGGGCTGGATCAACCTCGTCGCTGTAAGCAAGCATTGATCCTTGCAGAACTAGCAACAACTAACATTCTCTGCAGAGCTACGTCTTCCGTAACCGCAAGCAAGGCACCACCGCTCGCCAGGTCCGTGCCAAGGGTGCCGCCGTGAACAAGACGCCCATTGTCAGCTCTTCAACAGGCTCAAGCACTCCACCCGCACCAATGCTTGCTCAGTCCTACATCTCCAACCCAGTTTCTTCATCGCCTGCCAAGTCTAACAGCGCGTTCAATTTCATGACCTCCGACCGTCGCGACTCCTGGTTGCCATCCTATCACACCGCCGCCACGTCAAGAGACTCTTCGGTCTACAAGCAAGATCGACCAGGCTCGCCCACCAGCAGATACTCCCGTGCCACAGCATGCACCAAGAAGAAGTTGTTCGGTGCCGGCGGCATTCTTGGTGGCAGACAAAGTCTCGCGCCTCCACTTCCAGTCAACCCGCAGCAGCCAGAGCGCGAGATGGAAATTTCGGCACCTATGGGCGTCAACCCACAGTTCGCCCACCTGGTACAGAGACCTGATAGTGCACTGCACCCATCCCGCTCCGGCGAGAGTCAGGCGTATCGGTGGAGGGTCTAATTGAAGGAAAGCAACGCGTCAAGCGCGAGGCTCGCCCATGAACCGTTGCACTTGCCCTCCTTGTTTGCCAGGAAGGCTTTCCTATCCGAATGCCTGCTTCTTGAGTTACTTTTAGCGATGAGAAATGATACCCACCAGCTGCATACGGTCTTTGAAATGAGAAATTGAACGACGCAATAAAGTTTTTCGTTCTTCAAACTTGCACAAGTTTTTCTTTCTCTTTCTCATCAAAGCTTCCTTCTTGGTTGGCTGCAAGACCTAACCTCTCCTCAATGGCTGCTACGATCTCCTTCCAGTCTTTCATGGCGCCAGAGCCTGTGTCGCCGCACGCGAGCTCTTTTTCCATTGGTCGTAGAACGTCAAACCAGCCGCCTTTCTTGACATTCCATTCTCCTTCGAGAGCAGACATATGCTTGGCTGTAGCAGGATGATTCCACATCGCGGTGTTCATAGCAGGTGCTACAATGATGCCCTTGCGATTTCGATCATTGCCGTATGGGAGTGGCACTCCAGGTCTTTGGTCATCGATCAGTCCTGTAGTATCCCAAGCTCTCGCGACTGAATATATCAGATTGTCTGAGAAGCCTGAGGAAATTTTTGCTAGTGCATTCGCCGACAAAGGTGCGATGACCATCAAATCTGCCCAACGCCGCAGCTCGATATGCAAGATACTGGCACCCCGTGACCATGGCGTACGCCACTCATCCGCATCGCGATAGATTCCATCTACATTTGGCATTCTTCGAATGGAAGCGAGGGAGGGTTGCTCCTCAGCCTGGCCCGCGAGAAAGTTGGTAGCAGACTCTGTAAGGATGATGCGGATTGAGAGGTTCCTGTGTTTTGCGAGGGCTTGAACTATGTTTGGTATCTTTATCGTCGCTACTGAGCCTGTGGCTGCTAGAAGAAGGTGCATTTTCCTGTCATTTGTGTGGTCTGAGGCTTTGAGAGTCTTCTCCGTGAAAGTGGCAGTGGCAGTAGCAGTAGCAGTGGTGCTTTTTGGGGGAAGAAAGAAAGGATCGTCCAAGCGGTTGTAGGATCCGATAGCTGCGATCGGACCTGCACGTCCGGCCTTCTTCTCGAAGTAATCATAGATGAGGCCTGCACATATGAGGGTTCCAAAGAACGTAAACACCGCGGCCTTGGCGAGGATATCTGGTAATTTCAGCAGCAATTCCCCGAGGGCTCTATCTGTTGCAGGCCACTCCATCTCGACTTGAGGATTACGACTTCAGTCTCTGTCAACGCACCCTCGGCGTAAGTGATGGGTGTCAAATTGTGCGGTAGGAAAGGTACGTGTAGGGTATTATTTAGCGGCAGAAAGTTTTGAACTGGCAGGCGGTGAGAGCTCGGCATCACAATTTAGCCGGCCAGCAAGCTCTGCTCCTTCGTCCTCCTCCTTTCTAACATGAATATACGAGATTTTTCTGGCCACAGGACATGAACAACAATGCTGTAATGCGGTCGCTGCTTATTGGGGAAATGGCTGCTGATGCTCCTGTCAACCATATCCATGTCTTGGAAACAAGACAAGATTCACGACCTCCTTCCGCTCGTTTCTTGTCGTCTCCTCGACAAGCTGGCTACAATCATCACTGCGGACTAACAGATTTATCTGATCAAAGTCTCTCAGCTCGACGAAAGACCATACCGCGCGCTGGACAGCCGCCAAGACTCAGGGACCTCGAGGTCCTTCGAGTCATTGCACAAGGCCTCGATGAAGAGGGCTGAGCGCTACCTGGGCTACGATTGCAACCGCGATGGTCCCTACGGAGTCCCACTCAGCATTATTCCAAATATCTTGTCCTACAAGATTGCGTATCTTTGGCGACCTTTCAGTGTTACAGTGGCTTTCGCTCCTAGATATTGTGCTCCCACAACCACTGCTGCTGCACCAACTAGAGCTGCAGCTTCCATAGCAAACACTGTAGCCTAGGAACAAGTTGGAAGGTAGAGCATTGGCCCCTATCTCTGCCGGCCTTCACGAGAGCTATACTTACAGTTACGCCGATCTTCACACCTCCTGCCAAGAATCCTACATGTCCCCAAGTTCGGCAAGGTACGCGTGAGGTGTTGTTCATGTCCTCTTGTCTACACTCGAGGCTCAGCAACTCCTACGGTAAGGGTGTCAAGCCCAACAAAGACCTACTGTTTCACACGCTCACTTCGCCCAGAAGAATGACAGCGTGGCTGGTCCTACTCTCGATGGCCAAAGCTATATTCAACACACGCAGCATTTCCCTCCACCGGTCCAAGATCGTCCAAGCATCTTCTTCCACAGACGAGACAGCTGGCGACTAGGATCCATTGTGGCTGGGCTGTGTCGGGTGATGGGTTTGAGCCCGAGAGATATATAAGATGGGTTTCGAAACAATTTCGAGCACAGATCATCAGCAACCCAGAAGAGTACAATCTATTGTTACCTAATACCACTTGACACCAGGCGACTACCGTCATACATCACCATGCATTTCCTGAACACTGTCACTGTCACCCTGGCCACCTGTCTGGCTGTCTCTATGGCAGCTCCAGCCCCGGCACCCTCTGCAGAGATCAAGTCGAACACCGTTACTCTAGAACCTGCCTCCATCCCTATTGAACTCAAGACCGCATTGGACAACATCACCTCCCATGCCAAACCAAGCCGCAGTGTTTCTGCCCGTGGAGATTGGGAAAGCATCTGCAAGAATGCAGCCGTGGGAAATCAAGTTTGTCTATCAGTGGTAAAGTCCACCGCCGGTTCCTCCTCATATTCTGCATGCTGACCTCTCTCTTGCCAGTGCGCCCAGCTGTATGGCAAACCCGGCAAGTGCGAAGGAAGCTGGTTCGGGCTCGATAAGATCTGCGTCTGCTCTGATCCCAAGTGAGCAGAGGTTGACTCTTACGTGTGATACGAGAAGGTGTGAGAGAATTGACGACAACAACCTGGTTTGATCACCCAGGTTTACCACTCTTTAGTTTGCAGCAGCAGGCGTCTGGGCTCTCAATGTTTGATATGATTGACGTATATACCACCATAGAGTACAATTACCAGCTTCGCAATAATGCAATGCTGTCTCGTCAATGTGCTTGATCTCTTGTCCGTAGCTGGCGTCACTGCGACTGCTTTCGAGCACGACGCCTGTATGATGAGAATTATTAGGGCGGCAGCAAAGAGCATCGGAAGTTCTTTTGTCAAATCCTACGTTGCACGAGATATTCTGTCCGTTCTAGCGAGCTGAAGAGAACTCTGTAGATACAGTTCGATATATGTTGTGTACGCTGGCGGCAAATAGCAAAACTCCCGCAATACAGTCGAACATAGCGAAACCATATCAAAGGCAATGAAAAACCATCACCAGCCAAATCGCGAAATCCGTCCTCCCAACGCGCCATCCAGCTGTCCCATCAGCTGACGAACTCCCTCAACTCCGCAAGCATCTTCTGTACCTCGTCTGATTGAGCTCTAAGCTGCTTCTTGAGAGCTCTCATCTCAGCCTTGTACTGATCCTCGACGCCATCCATCTCTTGTTGCAACGCGGCCATTTCATCCTCGAATACCGCTCTATCTTTCTCCTTGCCTTCTTTTTCATCGTTGATCTTCTCCACTAGCGACGCAATCTCCGCCTCAACTCCACGAACCTCACCTGCAATCTCTGCCACTACAGCACGCTTTCGTGCATGCCTCTCAAAGAAACGGTCCATTGTAGTCCCCTGGACTTGTTAGGCGGCAAGAATGGTATGGATATCAATCCTCACTTACAACTCTCAGCTGACGGAAACGGCTCTTGCCAGAAGCGGCATCCTTGAACTCGACATCGATCATTTCGTCCTCGAGAGGCTTGCCGAGATCCTCCATCTGAGCGAATAGACTGTCAAAATCAGCTGTCGTAGGATGGCCCTTGCGGCGCAGAGGCTGGCCGTCCAGATCAAGACCCTGCCGCCGAGCTGCCAGCTCTTCCTGGCGACGGTCCACATGTCTCTTTGTGTCCGCGGCTGCACTTTCACAGTACGCGTGTGCGGCACCTGTAGAACGTGAGTAGGCGCAAGAATGGAACGGCTCTAAACACAGGCATACCAGCGTATCCAGTGTCAAGTGCCCGTTCTTGATGCCTGTCGTGGTCAATTCGTCTAAAGAACCCGGGGACAACTCTTAGAGGGTCATTGTTAGAGTCTTTGCGCTTCTTTGCGAAGCGCTTGAAGAAGTCTGACGGCGGCGTGTTCACTTTCTTGGAGATGCCGCCCGGCAGCGGCGCGAGAACATCGCGTGTGCTTCTGTGCTTGGACTTGGATTTCATGAGAAGGTCATTCACTGATGGCTGAGTCTTCCTGGGCTTCTTTGGTGGTTGATTCTCCTTGTTGTCCGAATAATCTGGCAGTGCTGCTTTACGACGAGACTGCACGTATGCCATAGTTTGTGTGTTTCCAAATCGGTCCGTGTATTGTGTAGTGCAAGAAGGGGAGCAAGAAGATGTCCATGGATCAGGTGAGGTTAACTTTAGGCCCACCAGGCTTCGCGCAATGTCTCAGCGCGAAAGAGGGAAGGCACAACCACCAACCACCAGCCACCAGGTACAGGTATGGATTTCTTCTCCGCAGAACATATTACCGATATGTCGCCGCACGACTATGCGCCAGGTTTTGCATTTCCATAGGCACATACGCTAGGTTCTGTCATCCCGCCCGAAGCGTTTGCAGAGGACTTGATGTCCATGATTGCGGTCTAACGAGTGCTTCAACTCTTCGAGTGAGTTATCTTGTCCTGCCCTGTAGAATTTGAGTCAGTTCTCATGTGTGACCAAAGCATTACAACATCTGAGTTTCCAATGATATCCCTCTCTCACCATCGACACTCCACCAAATGCTGTGAACTGAAGATCTGGCAGCTCCATAGTACAGCATATACAAACTCTACAGCCTCCTTCGTTCCGGCAAGCCTTGCCCACTCACGCACTGGCGTCAGACTCGCCCTCAACAAGTACGCCCTTCTCCTCCAACATCTTCCCCAAGCTTCCATCTTGATGCATGCTCATCAGAATATCTGTTCCACCAACAAACTCCTTCTCGACATACAACTGCGGGATCGTCGGCCATTCGGAGTATTCTTTGATGCCTGTTCGCAGCATATTAGTCCTTACTCACGTCGGTCTCTCCTTATCATATCATCACATACCAGCTCTCAACTCCTCGTCCTCAAGCACATTGAATGCAGTAAATTTTGATGGGTCCACACCCTGCAATCCTAAAATCTGAATACTCGCGCGTGAGAATCCACACTGAGGTGTTTCGGGTGTGCCTTTCATGAAGAGCACGACAGGCGCAGAGGCGACGGCTGCATCGATTGCGCGACGAGTTTCGGTGGATAGGAACGCTTTCTGGAGCGTGGCGAAGCGAGGGGAAAGGAGCGGGTTGCGACGTGGGCGGAGCCCTTGGGCAGCCTGAAGCAGGTTAGACTAGATGTGAGAAGATCTGGAGAGTGTGGTTACCACTGATAGTGCTGATCTGGCAAACATGGTATGTGAATGTGTGTTGTGTTATAGAGGAGCTTGAGTTAGCTGATGTTTAGCGATGATATCAAGTATTGTGCTGAGTAATGGGAATATCTTCTTTGGGTTCAATGCGATGGAAACATTCACTTCAAAAAAGCCGCGGTACTGAAACATGTGAAGATCCTTGGTATAAATGCTATGAGACATGTGGCGTGCAACGGTAGTATGCTCTGAACTCGGCTTCAGTTAAAGCCAAAAACGCTTCCATCCAAGTATGCACAATGATCGTACAAATCGACGCTTGCTGCGCTCAGACAAGAGTTTTCTAACCTCTCAACGCACGAAGTAAAACGCAAACACATTCCACGAAGTATTCCAGACCATCGTTCTCACAAAACCTTATCGATGCTCCCTTTGCCCTCGCTGGTAGGCGGAATCTCTCCCTTCTGCGACTTTAACTTCTCCTCAAACTTCGCAAATTCTTGCATGGCAATCTCCTCTTCTTGATCTAGTACCTGTTGTACGCCCTTGACTTCTTCGATATAATGCATTAACATGCTTTCAATTCCGTTCTTCAACGTTACAGTGCTGCTATCGCAAGTTCTGCACGCTCCTCTCAACTTCAACATAACCTGTCCGTCATGGAATCCTCGAAATTCGATATCGCCGCCGTCTTCTTGAATTGCGGGCCGAATCCTAGTGTCGAGGAGTTCCTGGATCATACCAACAACTTCCTCATCTTCAGGATCGTATGTTGCTTGGACGTCGCTGTTGGAACTCCCCTGGCCGTCCTCTTCGCCGGACTTGTTCTCGACTGTATTCACCATCGGTTGTCCGTTTGTTACAGCTTCGGTAATGAGGCTGAAGACTTCAGGTTTTACATGAGCCCAGAGAGTATCGCTGTTCTTGGTAACAGTAATGTAATCTTTGCCATAGAACACACTGGTGACGCCGTCGACATTCATGAGTTGCGCCGCGAGTGGAGAGGGATGGGGAGCCGCAAGGGTGGATCGCGGCGATAGGTATTCTAGAAAAGTGGAGGGGAAGTTGTCTGGAAGCACCGGGTGGTTGGGCATAAACTTGAGCGCATCGGCGTTGGGTGTGTCTTCGGTTTGAATGAAGATTGTACGCTTTGCTATTGATGCTGGCGCCGAAGAGCGGGACACGGGCTGGCCGTAGGGGTGCAGAGAGGGTCGCTGCTGTCGTCTGGAGGAGGAAAGTGGGATTGCTTGTGGCGCATTGCTGAAGCATCGTTCGGTTGTGCCGGTGGCGGCTCTGTATGTGCTTCGTCGGAGGGGCGCGGAGGTTGGTCGCACGGCGGGTGAGCTGAGCGCGTTGGCAACGCATCTGACCGCGGATTTCGACGACATATTGAGCGTGCTTAGGTCGAGTATAAGCAGGAGAATGTTGTTCAGGACTCAGTGTTGATTGGAAACACTTCTTTCATAAACCTTACATCATTATGCAGACGGGATCTGTCAGCAGCCCCACAGAAGAGCCCGATTGGTCGAGAGAGTAGGGTTGGCAGCCCTATATGCAAAGTTGACCTCACCTCAGCAGGCCTGACAAACTGTCTGCCATCAACGACTACCTCACCATCCAAGTCATAGCTGCTGCCATTAGAAGTATACTATGGGACACTGCACTGTAGCTATCTCTAGCAACAACAAGTGGACTCTGGGCATACTGGCCGCCTGCGCGTATGCATCGCTGATGACGCGCGAAGGATGATTCTGACCTTCAGCACCTTCAGCACTATTCGGGATCCTTGCGACATAACTATCTATGGTCGGCAATGATGTATGCTCTCTCCGTTGGCCTTGGACGAATGGCCTTGGGCGAATATGATGGCACTCGACATCAACCAGTTTGCAGCTTTTGCGTGACTGGCACCGCTCCATCGAACGCCATTGATGTCGCGATCAAGCCTCGGTCACCACATATCTGCCGCGCAACGTGGTTGGATCTCGACCTTGCTTGTGAGGATGCGCGCCTGTATTGCGTGGTCCGATAGATCACAGAGGTATCTGAGGCAAAGACCCGGAGTTTTCCATATCCCACCCGGAAGTCACAGATAATATTCTACCACCACAAGCTTTGAAACCGTAGCTTGCTAAGAATTCTTGCCTGGTTGCAGTTCTGCTGGGTCTAGATACTACTGATATGAACATCAAGGGTGAAACGCTCTGCACAATGCAATTATATCGGCGGGCTGCGACATCAAATCTCTCCTGGCCCGTACATGCCAACCTGAAAGGATGGAGTGGCATAAGCTTGTCAGGAGACGGCGGTTTGCTGCAATTGCAGTCAGTACTGGCCGATCGATAGGCCGACAGCTCTGGAAGATGCGACCGTGTCAATATCGCGCGGTACATTCAGCTCACCAAATTTTGGCACTTGTAGAATTCCTCTGGCGGTGAGCATCATACTTTCGATCCAATGTCACATAAGAAGCGGCTCCTTTTGCGGGGAAAGCGTTCCTTTCCCGTCAAGTCATCAACTTTCCAGGCAGACCAACTACATCCCACTACATCCCAATCACATCCCAGGACGCAGTCCCCTCAAACGAGAAACATCATCCTTCCAATCAGCCATCAAGATGCAGCTCTAAGTGAGTCCAGCAATCCATAAAAGCCACTCACGCTAACCTTTCCTTCGAGACAGTCACGGCCCTCCTCGCTCACCTACCAACGCTGGGCTGGTCTTGCGCCGCCTAAAACTCCTGCCGTTGCGCCGTCGACGGAAAAGTCCACGAGGGAGCCACCAAGGCTGATTGTGCCCGATGGAACGGCCACATACTCCAGCACCCCGACGGCATTTACTGCACTGCGGTTGTGGTCAACTAAGGTGTGAGCGGTGCTGTTGGTCCGGCTTTCAGCAATCGTCGCTTCAAGGAGATGTGCAACAACAATGAGTGCTTCTGGTGATTCTTAATAATGCTGGACAAGGTTGGGTTCTAGATTTGTGGAATGTTGGACTGTTAGAACACGGTTGTAGGCAGGGTCTGGTGTCAATGATTAAGTGTTTAATAGCTTTCTGCAGCTCTTCCAATAGAAGGGTCTTCGTCGACAAAGGGAAAGCGGAATCGAAGAGTTCTTGATTTTCGGACGCTGTTGTGAAGAAGTGGGCGCTAGGGTTAGGGTTGGGGTAGCGAGAATGGCGGCGTAGTCCAAACGTGTCCAAACATTTCGATGTTTTGTGACGCTGTCCCTACTTGTTTCGTAGTGTATGGATATAAATCATACTAGTGAGACTCCTCGTTGAGCAAATGGGCTTCGGAAGGCACAATCGTGGTCGGTGTGTACAGTATGCCTGCTTTCTGCGGCCTCTGACTTGAATACACCGAATATCTGTCAGAAGCAAGGTACAGGAGTAGAACAGACGCACCAAATCAGGAGCATCGAAACAAGTTACGGGCTCGTTGTAGATACCAGCGCCCGATTTGTAGACTTGTGGACACCCGAGGGACAATACCATATGATCGAGGACTGTAAGGTATCCGTACTACTTAATGGCAACAGAACAAGCTTATTGCATACGATGTACGAATGCAAGCACAAACCAGGTGACCATCTGGGACTCAATCGTGCTTGGAATATTCAGCCACAAGGCATAAAGCATTTCCGTCTTGACCGCACTGTTGACTTCTCAGTTGAATCGGATGTGTCCCAACATCGAAGTGGATACGCGTCGCTCGGTACTTGTGGACATTTAGGAGAGACCATGTGATACCACCAAGCAACACATTCCAACTATCTCATCTTAAAAAAGCCGAGAATACTCTTCCGTCTCATCGTCCTCTGCTCCTCATGAATTAACTTTACAGCATCAGCCACCAGGTGGTGCTCTTGCTGCTGGTTTCTCCCTGACTCTCGATGACCAGTTCGCGGAAGATGTAATAGATTCGTAGCCCCGTCTCCATTCTGCGATTGCTGAGCCCAGTCGGGACGATTATACATGGCCATATTCTGTCTCGCTTCAATTCTCTGGCCCTCAGCAATGGTAGTTTCCGACTTTCGTCTTCCACCATCAGCCGCTTTAGGTGCGCAACGGTTTGGTGGGGCTTCCAACATGCCAGGATGACAAGACGTCGGTCGTCGGGGTCTTTGCTGCTGAATCTTGGAGGAAGGCTCCACGTCAAATTCGATGGCTGTCCGGCGTTCCGCTGCGGTGCCGGAGCTGTAACCTCGCGGCCTTTCCTCTGCAATCTCTATCTGTTCACCAGGTTTTTGCGAAGAAGAGTTTGGAATGCGTTGAGGATGGGTTTGGGCAGACCCGACATTGTCGACATCTGATGGGTCCACTTTGGGCTGTTCCACCGTAGCTGCTTTTTTGTCCAAGGACCCAAGTTCTTTCGATGTGGAGTGGACCACGGGCAGAGACGAGCGTCTCTGAGGAACAAAGTTTCGTGGTGGAGCCGCGGCAGCAGCAGGGGTTGTAGTGACTGTGAACTGTGCAGCCGCACTGCGAGGGACGTATATTCCTTTCTGGTGACCATTTCGTCGCTCCCTGCGTACCCGCGCGGCTTCTTGTTGTCTCTGGTGTGATTCAAGCTTGCTGCACAACATTTTGACGTCCAGAGAACCATTTTGCCTAGGAGGCATTGGGACCTTCACAATCATCTGGAGAGCTTTGAGATCCTGCCTGAACGTTAGCGATGTGTGATTTGCGAGTGGGGTTGTTGTGATATACGCACAAGCTTGATCTCTTTGCACTCGCAAGACAGGCCTCTCCTCCAACAAACCTGCAAGTCCCAATGCCAACGTGCCCGTGGCTCACGAGTTTTCGAGCACCACAGCAACAGCAGAAGGGCAACAATTAATTCTCACCATGCAGACAGAAGGCGTCGGCCTTAGCTTTATTCTTCGCAGATCTGATCACAAGTGCAAACCTTCACACATTGTGCTGCGACCGCGGGAGCCAATTGCGATTCCGTGCCTGGCCGACTGACCTGGTCGGCTGATCATCAGATTGTGGAGGGAGGCCGTTGAAAATGAGGAGCCGAACTTCGTACTGCCATGTCGCGTGCTCTCGTATAGACATTTTCTGCGGTGCTCGTTCCTTTTGGCATCATCAATGTGTGCGTGAGTTGTGTGTACCTACCGAGTCAACATTCTACGATCGGACTGGGCCTATGGCTGGTTCTTGTCTATTTTCCGGAAAGCTTCGCGGGGCTGCGGCATCACCGTCCGACGTGTCGTGAGTTCGTATACCGTTGATGCTGAGACGGTCCTTGCTAATAAACTACTCGGACGGTTCTGCCGTCGAACCTCGGAGCAAACAAAGCTGGAATCACCTGGATGGGGTGCTGGTTGTTGTAGATCCGGGGGAAGAATTTCCTCCCAGCTGCCGCGGAAGGAAAGTGAGAGTGCCTGCCAAGCCTGGAATATAGCCCCACTTCTGTTATTGCCAATTGGCCTTTCATTATTGTCAATACGGAGCCACTGGCCACTAGTCTCTCGAGTACGCTCGTCTGCAACCACCAGGTCGTATACATATCAGCTCCTAGCGAGGATACCGTATGCACATATGTAGCACATATGTCGATGCAGCGCTTCATCTGCGTTCTCCAGGGATCTTTCCTGGGCCGCCGGCGTACATGCAGTCCCACTCTCCTCGGACGCCCTGATCTGCAGTGTGGATCATTCCAACCACAAATGCCTGCAGGATCAAAGTCATCAAACACTTGGCCATTCCGGGTTGCCTGGAGTCACCTGGAGTCACTCGAAGTAGCATTTCCCCACAGGGCCTTGGCTTGCTCGACCGGCAGTCGCACCTAATCAGACACGACACACAGAAGGCATATGTTTAGACGCGCTGGGAGGTCCAGGCGGAGACCACCCACTCTCTGGAAGGGCTCACTCCGATCCACAGGCACTGTCGACACGGCTGACGGCAATGCTCAACTCAATTGTCTGCGACATCGTCACAGAGACAGCACGCCTAAACGAACCCGCGATAACGTGGTCTCGGTCAAATCCAGAACTTAATCGCGAAAACCGATTCTTTGATATGTCGAAGTCGAGAGCGAGAGAGAGAGAGTGTCAAATCCCGAGCAGACCACTGTTGTCAGATTTTGCCCGTTGTCACTAGCAAATCTCGTTGCCTGGTCTCAAGATGTGACGGTGAGTGGCGCCAAAATGGCATCCTGATTCCTTCGATACAAAGCCCTATTGAGCTCCCCACTCTCTCTTCCTTTCTTCCCAATGTGAATCCTTCGCCCCCACTTGCACGTGTGTGCCTCATGGCTCCACGAGTTGGTTGTTTGACATTTGGCGGAGCGTTTGATAAGACTCAGTGAGCCACGCGTTCAGTTCGCCACACAAGGATCGAAGATGGATACCTCTTCGGAGGGTTTATTATGTCCTGCTGTCGCACACAACAGAGGGCATGGATGGACCGGAGGGTTGATCGATCCTTCGCGTCGGCTAGACACGCAATGCCGCCAACGAGCTTTATGGATCTCAATGCCACTTCTGCACATGCGCATGCCCATCAGAATCCTTCGCCACGCCATCCAACTCTGAATTCTGTTGGTTTTGGATGCGAACATCACTATGTTGCAAGAACCGGCGAGGCCGGCAGCAAGGGAGCCAATGATCTATGCCACACCCCAGCAAACCAACAATACGATCTGCACGATCGGTAGTCAGTTACAAAGACTTCAGGGCATATGCAACAGCTTCTTCCAAACCGGCTATCACGCCATGTGGCAGAACGAAGGATGCACTGTGGACTCGTTGGCGATTCGCACAGTTCCTTGATAGCACTTTCGACTTGGCCTATTAAACTCAGCAGCTCCAGGAGCTGATGTGTGGTTGCTAATAAGTACTCCCTACCACACCGGTCGTCTTCTTGTATTCCTTGCTAAGGTATATACCTGGTTCCCAGCCAGTGATGCTTCTTTGATCATTACCCTCCGAAGGGTCGCACCACCAACCACAATGGATGCTCCCGGCCAAGTCAGACAAAGTTGCGATCGGTGCTACTGCAAGAAAGTGAAATGTGAAGTCAGTGGAACGGCGTCCAAATGCAATCGCTGCACAAAACGAGGCACAGAGTGTGTCTTCAGTCCCCCTGGCCGCAACGGACGGCCACCCCGAGCGAGTACCACCAATGACCAAGCAGGTCAGGCTGCTCCTGCTGCTCCATGTCCGAGTATCACACCAAAACCGGCACAAGGTCCTGAAACAAGGCCAGTACTCCCTGCCTCACCACCACCAAGCACCAACAATGATCCACAACCTCCCCCGGCGCAATCACATGAGTTGTCGGTCAACTCATTCGACGCCGAGTTTGGACTATTCACAGAGAGCGAGTTGTACAGCCAGCCAGGCTCTCTGGACTTTGGGCAGGATGCTTTCTCTTCGACCAACGACGACGACCTGTTGCAAATCTTGCAGACTCCCATTTCCCCAATCGATACCCTCGACAACCAAGAGGTTCAACAGCAACCCTCCGCCGAAGAAACGGTGCTATTCGGAGATTTCCCATATCCCATAGCTCCTACCACCGATCCATTCCAGCAATTGCAATCGATCCAAAGGAAGCTGCTGGACTACAGTAATGATGCGTCCCCCAGGCAAGGCCAACAGATACCCAGCACATTCGACGCCGGCAGCCTCTTCCAGCTGATTGAAGAGCTGCATGATGTAATCCAGCGCTACCTAGACGTTGATGCGCGTGGAGAATCGAGCTTGGATTTCAACACCGCCATGGTGCTGACTACCACAATAGGCAATGCCGTCAAGATCTACGAGATGTTGGCGGATTGCACAACATCGGTCTCGGAACAAGAAGGCCCAGGTGGCAGCAAGCGGCAGCGAACATTCAGCGAAACGTCCTCGGCAGGGCGTCGTAGTGTTGACACTCCCTGGATTTCCACGGCATCCTCTTCTTCCTCCTCCTCCTCCTCTTATGGCTCACCCAACTATACCATGCCCCAGATTCGGATAAACGCCTTTGTCACATCACCTTCTTTCGGCCAGCTTGTGCTAGCCCAGCACCTTCTGGGTCAGTTGCAAGATATGCGAGGCTTGATAGAACAACTGCAGCAGCGTCTTATTCAGCGGGAGCGCAATACCGATGGCCAAATGCACTCGACATCTTATCTCAGCATGTCGAGTGGAGGAGGAAGATTCTTGATGCCAGAGATGAATGTGACAATAATCCAGTTGTTGAATCAGATGCAGATGCGCATCTCTCGTTTGGAGCCCGTGGCGATGGATGTGTTGGCCCAGAATCGGAGGCGTTCCAGTTTAGTCAAATCGGCGCAGTAGGTAGTTAGTCAAATGAATTTGCCTTATATTTCTCAGGCGTCCCTCGTCTCTGTATGCGTTCGTGATTCTCTCCGCGGCGTTTTTCCACCCTGTGCGACAATGCACTAACGCGTTCGTGTGGGCGCTGTCTGGCGATCGCTCTCGTCTGTCCTGACGCTGTCGGTGGGTTTAAATTTGGGAAGGATGGCACCGAAATCTGTTGAATGTCATGTGATTATTTCTGCATCCTCTGCGTTGGAAGGATGCCATGTTGGTTCCCGCTATATCTACCTATGCTTTGCGACTTTCCACCGTCGAACGAATACAACAAATCGAAACTTACATGGACCAGGGCCAGCCAACAGTCGGAGTACCATTACCTTACAGCTTCCTTTTCCAGGCAATCCACTATGACCTCGTTTTACAATATATTGCTGGTCGCGCTCGCGCTTGTCGGGCTGCAATTGGCAAGAAGTGTAATCGCCTCTATGTCATACTCCCGGAAGACCAGGCTCCATCAATGCGGGTCTCTCAAGAGCTATCCCCATCGCGATCCAATCTGGGGCATTGATTTCGTGCTGTCCATGAGTCGAGCTTTCAAGGAGCACCGTTGGCTATCCTGGATGGACGACACATGGGCATTGGTCGGTCGTAAGACCTGGCAGGCCCGCTTCATGGGAAACCGGATGATCTACTCGTCAGAGATGGAGAACATGAAGGCCATGAGCACCGCTCAGTGGAAGGAGTACGTCCTGGAGCCGATTCGAGTCGACAACGGAGTAGCCGCACCGTTCACGGGCAGAGGAGTCAGCACCGCGGATGGAGAATTTTGGCATTACAGCCGGGATATCATCAAGCCGTATTTTGAGCGCCAGGCGTTTGCCAACATTGACCGATTGCAGCCAACGACAGATCGCATGTTGGATCTCATTCCCACGGATGGCGAGACGTTTGATATGCAGGTCTTGATTCGGAGATGGGTACGTCGCTGTCATTGTCTTGGAGAGAGCATTGGCTGATTGCAGAGGCAGTTTCTTGATATCTCAACAGAGTTTCTGTTCGGAGGCAATCGTGACTCCCTGTCGCATCCAGAGCGAGAGGACGTCATGCTTGCCATGGTGGAGATTATGCGTGGTGCTCGCGTACGTCTTACCATGGGCAAATTCCTGTTCATGCACCGTGATCCAAAGTGGCACGCTGCCATCAAGCAAGTTCATGATTTCATGGATGCGTACATCGACAAGGCGTTCGAGGAACGACGCCAGCTCGCTGAAAAGCCTGGAAGCGAGTCTGAGCGTACTGACTTGCTCTGGGATGTTACCGAGAAGTTCGAACCCAGGGAGAAGAAGTTACTGCGGGACCAGATCACAGCCGTGTGGGTTCCGAGTAACGAGACGACCAGCATCCACATCTCGAATGCCATCTACTGCCTCGCTCACAATCCGAGCGCGTGGACTCGCCTGCAAGAGGAGGTACAAGCGCTAGGTACGGAGGAGCTGACCTTCTCCAAGCTGAGAGGCATGCGCTATCTAAACTGGGTGATTAACGAAAGTGCGTCTGATCTGAACCTTGAAGTGCAGCGTAAGCAGAACTGACAGACAATGTCCAGCTCATCGATTGATGCCCAACAGCATCATGATGATCCGTTCGGCGGCCTGCGACACCACTCTGCCTCGTGGCGGTGGCCCTGACGGCAAGAACCCGATCTTTGTCGAGAAGGGCGACATTGCCCACTGCAACCGCTACCTGCTCCATCGCGACCCAGACTTCTGGGGTCCGGACGCGATCGAATTCAAGGTAAGTTTTGATGAGTAGAACCATAACCCATGTACGTCGGAGACTTTCAATGACTTGTACTCATCATTCGTGCAGCCAGAGCGGTGGGAGAATCTGCGGCCTCTGTGGCATTTCGTGCCTTTCGGTAAGCGATCCATCATGTCCGAGTAAAGCAACCTACCTTGATGTTTTGATGCTAACATGTTCTATCGCAGGTGGCGGACCTCGCATTTGCCCAGCTCACGTACTGTCGGATGGCCAGGCGGCGTATGTTCTTGTGCGCTTCTGCCAGCGATTCAAGACGCTGGAGGCGCGCGACACGAAGGATTATGTGCCCGTCATGCGTGTGGGACCGAGCAGCTTACACGGCGTGAAATGTGCGGTGACTACTTGGTGATGTCGGCCATAGTCGGTGGTATTGTTATAGAACAGGAGTTTCAGTAGCAACATCTTCTCACGTTGGATGGTTCCCACTTTGTTACTTCGTGATGGCCGTCCAGTCTGTCGTGTTCGCGTAGAGCGGAGAACGAGAAGAAGGGAGGCGGGTGCAAAACAACGAGGAGAGGAGGAGAAGATGGCGAGATGACCGCCAAGATCAGGGCAAGAACCCCAGCATCCGTCCAATACTCCGTACCTAGGTAGGTAGAATACCTGTCCATCACCTCGATAGGACTTCGTTTCTCATATACAAGACGAGAACTGCCTACTATGTACAATCACTTTCCAGCATGACGGGAACCTGATCAACTCTTTTCCAACGCCTCTGCGAACGTCTTCTCCAAAAAATCCCACACCTGCTCGGGCCACCCATCCTTCTCCAACTCTGCCAGAACCCTGCGATTTGTGCTCGTTCTTCCGTCTGGCAAGACCAAGTACAAGCCGCTGCAGCTAGTATGGCACGTCGCGCAGGCGCCAGAATCGAAAGAAGCCGCTTTGATAGACTCGCGACTTGGGAAAGTGGCACTGTTGCAGAAGTCTGCGTGCCGCCGCCCACTCTCCTCGACTGAAAGAGCAAACACCCTCCACAGAAGAAGCACAATGTATGCCAGTGGACGTGCCCAAGCTCCCATGCTTGTGAGTAGATTTGCCAGGAAAGAAGTCGACACCCAGCCGGGATGGGTGTGCAAGAAGGCTATGTGCGGGTTCTGAGATGCTAGGTGGATGAACGCCAAAGTATGCAGCGTTGTGGCCTGATCCACCGCCCGCAAAGCATTATAATTGCGTCCATTATCGCGCGTCAGGCCTAGATCGCCATCTCTGGCGAAGAGAATGCGCTCATGGCCACCCGCCAACACCGAGACCACGCGTGGGCGCCGTGCTGCTTGCAGTTGTGGCAGCATTCGCTGCACGAAGCGCATGCGGCAATAGACAGAGAGTGCTAGGCAAGTGTCTGTTCCCTCGGAAGAATAGTGAGGGCCTCCAACACCCAAATATCCGGGACTCATGAAGAGCAGGTCCAGCCTGCTCTCCACCGAGGCCACCATTTTGCATACTTTGTCCACCTGCGAGAGCAGCGTTACTTCTGCCTCGATGAAGGAGATATTGGCTTTTGCATTGGATCTCTGAAGGCGTGACCGCTCACTCTCGAACCGCGCTCTCGATCGTCCCACCACATAGATGCTGCACTCTTCGCTGCCTTTACACAGTGCTTGAAGCGTTGCGAGCCCGATCCCACTGGTTGCGCCGATGAAGAGCGCCACGAAGCCTGACGGAACCTTCGCCGTTGCTTTATTGACTATAGCCATGTCGATACGAATCTAGGAAGATATCTGGTGCGTTATCTGGTCAGAGTCAACCCAACCGAGAAGTACACCAGTGCAATTCTGACTTACGAAAGAGTCGTGTCAAACCAGACTCCGGCAGCTGTACAACTCAATACTGCTAGCTTTTTGCTATCTACGCGACAAGGCGAGGCTGCTTGTTGGAAGACTCTGGATCTGTTGCTTTCGGAGAGTCAGCTTGTCCAACTGCTTGAACGCTAGTCACGACGCTCGCCTAGCTTTGGACTCCGGCAAGCTCTGGACTGCAACGTGCTGGTTCGTATCAGCACCAGCATGTTCTACTGACGATTACGCTTTTGACTTCCTTCAATAGTCGATATCCTGCAGCATGCACGAGGTAGGGTTGGATCGCAAGCCTTCGGTGGCATTTTCCACGTGGGGTTGCCATGTTCGGTGGGTTTTGGCCGACGAGGTCGGCGTTGGGAAGGATCATTTGATACGAGGCACTAGATTGTCTTGTTGCACATGTAAGTTACCGACAATACATCAAACAGAGCTTTTGACAAGAGTGTGTTGGCTTGCAGTCACCCGATTCATCGCTGCAGCTACGGTGTGAATTTACCAGTGCGACATCAGCTTTCTCCCAGTCTGTCGTCACCACAAACTCCTCATCATGTCTTCTCCCATCGAATTTATGTCTCACACTGCAATTCAGCATGCGAAAAACCCGACACTTTATGGCGTGGGACTGGCCATTGTGGTGGTCACAGGGATCAGCGTGATCATCAACGCCATCCGCAACCTCTTCTTCAGTCCACTAGCCTCGTTTCCTGGGCCGAAGATATGCGCCGTGTCTCGCATACCACAGCTTGTGGTCACCATGTGCGGGAAACAGCTGGACTGGCTGCAGTATCTACACAACCAGTACGGTGGTGTTGTGCGCATTGCCCCAGACACCCTTACGTACACGGACGAGCGGGCCTGGACCGACATATGCGGTGCTTCAAAATACGCCAAGGATGGCATGGCCAAAGAAACCAAGCTGGCAGCTCTCATCGGCGGCGAGAACTTGAACCCCGAGCCCGGCAAACCAAGACGCCAGCAGGCACATGGTGTCATGCGTTCAGCGATGCTGCCCACTTTCAAAGCCTCCAATCTTTCGAAGATGGAGGGCGTGGTCCAAAGCCACATCTCCGAATATCTCACCGCTCTGGACTCTCAGACGAGTGTAGCAGGATCCGTGGACATCAAAGATGCGAACTGTTTCCTAGTCTGCAACCTCTTCTTCGATATCGTTCTGGGCGAAAGTCTCCATCTGTTCAAAAGTGCAGAATACCGGCCATGGGTGCATTCCTTCGATCGTTTCTCCCGAGCAGTGACAATCCTCGCTGTCCTTAACCGCTTCCCAATACTCCACCAGGCATTGCTTTTCGCAGTACAGCGCTGGGGAGGTGGAGAGCGCGAGTCATTCATGAAACCCATTTTTGACCGCTTCGATGCTCGTGTGGCGTTGAAGGAGTCCCGCAACGACTTCTTGGAAATCTTGCTTGAGGGCGACGGCAAGAAGAATGGCATGTCGGTCGACCAATTACGGGAATTTGCGCCATTCCTCGTGATTGGCGGCTGTGACACTATGCCGACTCTCATGGCAGGCTTTTACTATTTCCTGGCCGAGAATGCTGAAGTTCATGAGCGGGTCGTGAATGAGATTCGCGGCAATTTTGAATCGGAAGAAGACATCACCATGGACCGCATCGCCAACTCTGCACACGACATGCCGTACTTTGAGGCTTGCGTGCAAGAAGCTTTCCGCTGCTATTCCCCAGGCGGAACGGGTACTGATCGAGAGGTTCCGCCTTCGGGCGCGGAGATCGCTGGACGATGGGTGCCGGGTGGGACGATTGTAGTAATGCTGCACCAGCCAACTTTTGCTTCTACTGAGAACTTCACTCTGCCTGAAAAGTTCGCTCCGGAGCGATGGCTGGACAGCCGGCCTCAGGATTTCGAGAATGACAGAAGAGCGGCGATGAAACCGTTTGGAGTTGGACCTCAGGCTTGTCCTGGACAAGAGTAAGTCACGACTTACACCTCCCCACATGCATGCCATAGTAGCATTCTTTGACATGTGCGGCTACAGGTTTACATTCTACATTCTGCGTTTGACGTTCTTGAGGACGCTCTATTCGTACAACATTAAGCTGGCTCCGCAGAGTCGGGGCTGGTTGGAGGGTCAGCTCACATACAGTATGAGGATGAAGCCACCACTCATGGTCGTGGCGGAGAGAAAATAGAAAATGACACTTTGCTTTGTATGTCTATTGTGCGCCCTTTCTATTATACAGGTGGAGCTGAGTGTACAATTTAGCTGCAGCCGAACTCTGATCGCTGTCATCAAACACAAAGACGATAATATGCTGTCACTCAATTCGTAATGATCAAGGAGATCACTCGGTCTTTTCGCCCTCCTCTACTTCAACGCTGCTGGAGTGTCGACTGGCAGGCTCTTTCCCTTTATCTTTCTGTCCTTTCACAGAAAGCCAAGGAATCAAAGCACTTCCGACGATGCTGAGAGCAGCCGTCGCGACAGCAATATAGAAAGTCTAAATCAAGCGTCAGTCACTTCATGCAATCGATTGCGGCAATGATAGACTCACCTCTGTCACGCTCTTGCTGTACGCTTGGCGCAATGTCTGAAGATACTCTTGGGGCACCAAGGAGCTGATCCTTGTCGCACCTTCCAGAAGCAAGGCACCTGTGTCAATCGGTATGTTCTTAGCATCCACATTCTTTACGAGTGTGTTACTGAAGACGCTTTGTGCCGCCGCAAGAGTGATGGCTCCGCCAAAGTTTTGCATGAATATCATGATCGCGGTACCCTCAGACACTTGATGCTCAGGCAGGGCAGTTTGGATGGCGATAAGGGGCTGTTGGACACCCTGTAGATGTTGCTTAGCGATTTGTGAGTGCGACATGGGAGAAGTATACTCACGAATCCTGTTCCAGCACCATACAAGATCTGGTATCCAATCCAGCGAGACGAGCTTGTCGAAGGTGTCAATGTTGTTAAGAGAACGGCGCCCTAAGAAGGTCTCAGCTTGTATTAATGCATCATTACCGAGTACTTACTGCCGTCCCGAGCAGGCTAGCAACGATGCAAGTCCAGCTGTAATAGCCGACAATGGCCACTAAGATACCAGATACAATAGCGAGTATGACTGTTGGCAGGATCAGGGGCAGAAGATCAATACCACTCTGCACTGCTGACACCCCTTTGATGGCCTGAAACCAGATGGGCAGGTAGTAGCTGAGAGCAATGAACGACCCAAAATGGAAGAACATGTAGATGGAGCAGGACCATACAGTGCGCTGTCGGGCGACGCTAGGGGGAACTGTGGCTCGATCTCCTTGCCAAAGCTGTACAGCAATGAACGCAGTCAGCAAGATCCCAGCAAGTACCAACAAAGCAATGATGCGAGCATTGGACCACGAATAAGTGGATCCGCCCCATTGCAGTGCCAGTAGCAAGCATACGATGAACGGTATGAACAGAAACAAGCCGATGAAATCGAAGTCTTTGAGCTTCTCACGCAGTGGGAGGTCAAATTCTGGCTTTCGACCATCGTCGGTGGACAAGAGGAACACAACACACACGGCTGTTACAAGTCCAAGAGGTAAGTTGATGTAAAAGCAAAGTCGCCATGTAACTCGGTCCGTGAACGCGCCTCCCATTAGAGGACCTGCGATGCTGGCTACGGCGTACACCGCTCCAAGAGAGCCGTTGTAGATAGATCGTTGCTCTAAAGGAACCGTCGCCGCAATCGCCAGAATGGCTCCAGAATAGATCCCACCAGAGCCTGCTCCGGCCACGACTCGTCCCATGATGAGGCCCAAAGATGATGGAGTTGCACCACAAACGAGACTTCCTAGCTCAAATATGGCAAGTGAGGTGAGGAAGACCCATTTCAGTGGAAATCGGTTATAGAGTTTGCCGAATGATAGCTGTAGAGCACAGCAGGAGAGCAGGTATCCCGCTCCATACCTACGAGCAACATGGGATCAATCAGCCATCAAGGACCCAGAAAGTTTGTTCTGCCAAAGTGAAAACTTACCAGCCTACGTCTGCTAGTGAGTTGAATTCGTCTGTGATTCTCGGGATGGCCGTGGAAATGATGGTATTGTCGAGGGCCTGACAGAAGACCGCCAAGTTCAGAGCAGTCATCAACAGAGTTCGACGGAGCGTCGAGATTGATCTCGGCGTGGGTTGTGTCTCATGTCCTTCTTGTTGAGGCGACATACTCGTCGCTACGCTTCTTGTTTTCCTCCAGCCGTGCTTTGCTGCATCAATTGTGACCTGGTGCACGCATTGGCAGCCTGTGCAAAGCTTCTCAATATGGTCTTTCCCGGTCCAGTTCGTGCTCTATTGGCCAAAAAGCCTCCGCGACGAGCGTGCTGACATCACAGAATCCCACCAGCGGAGGGTTTTGACCACTCAGCTTCCAGAGCATTTCCAGGCTTTTTGGTGAGCGCTTCAGCATTCTCAACACCACTTATCGAGATTCTGGTGAGGCTGTTGCAATTGTACTTGGGCTCGTCAATGGAAGGAGTAGATGGATTGTGGGAGGAGAATTGGAAACCACGAATAGAATATCGATGACTAAGTATGTTGCCTCAGGCTGACAATGAGGATTCACTCACAAATGCCGAAGCGAAGCCGAGATGATAACTTTGTGTACGATAGCTTAAAATTGTCCATACCATCATTACACTACTCTCTGTTCTCTATGAGACAGCTTGTGTTCTCAACTACGGTTCTACTGTCTACCAAGTCACTGCTTTTCTTGGGATAGGAAAGCTTCTCCACGCTCTTTTCACGGGACTAGACACGACAGCTTCGATAGATTTTTGAATCGGTCATTTAGTCAACACTCTTTACAAGTCAATGATGCTAGTATGGCACCCTACGATGACCCTACTCTACTAGCTCACACTCGGTCGATGTCCGTCTGACCTATATGCATCGATGTACCGTCGATGTACGTTCAAATCACCAAAGTCTTCCTCTCGACTGGCTCTGATGCGATCTTGACTTGTACACCCTTAGAATCCAACTGTGGCATCCCAACAAAGAAATCGTGGCAGATCTCAACGTCTTTGAGAGTCGTCTCATGGAGCTCGAAGTGGAAGGGGACAATAGCTGCTACGATGGTGAGGTACAGCTCAGCGTAGGCAAGGTTGAGGCCTATACACATCCGGGCACCGCGTGAAAAGGGAACAAATTGACGGCCGATTCGAGTTCGAGCTTGACTGTCAACCCAGCGCATGGGTTCGAAGGCGAAAGGATCCGGAAACACTGCTTCATCTGTATGGAACAGATAAGATGAGGCACTGAGCACAGTCTAGATCAGACGATCATTAGCATACTTGTATCACAGGATAGCTTGAACTCGACAGTCGTGCTTACTCCCGCGGGTAGTTTGAACCCAGCATAGCAAAGGTCTTCTTTCGGCGCCATTCTCGGTAGGCGTCCCGGTACTCCAAATGACAACCGGATGCCTTCTTGAACGACCCCAGTCTACACAAAACGTCAGTCAAGATCTATCCGACTCCTTTTACATCGAGCTTACCAAGTATGGGAGCGATTCCAGCGTTGTCAAATCCATAGGCCGATCATTTCCGATGGACTTCAGCTCTGCCACCAGCTTAGATTTGATGTCGGGTTTGGTGGCGAGGTGATATGTTATGGTTGTAAGTGCTGCAGCTGTTGTCTCTGTGCCAGCTCCCAAAAAGATTGCCGCTTCGGCTTTGAATCTTTCTATCGTTTTATCGGATTGCGGTAGATGTTTACTGTCTCTCAGTTCATGGAAGACAGTTCTGATGCCCTCGCGCTTACTTTTCGCGAGAACATCCTCAAGCTGTCCGGTAATTTTGCTTTCATAAAATGCCAGTGGTGCTAGCTTCTTGTCAATGGTAGCTAGTACGCTGATTGGTACTTTCTGGATCAAATTGAACAGCCAGGGGAACATTCGACCCTTTGGATGCCCCTGAGGTAATTCGCGAAACACGTCCAGAATCTCTTTGCCGTAACTGTCTTGTTTGAGATTGTCCATACTCTGCCCGAAGCAGTATTGCGCAATGATATCCATGGTAAGGCCACTCCAGAGTTCTTTAATGTTGAATATGTGACCCGCATTCGCAAGGGTTGTCATTCGCTGGACAAGGGTCTGTATCGTGTCCGATATGAGTGGCTCAACCGTTCGAATCGATTGTTTGGAGAAAGAAGCAGCCATGGCAGATCTTCGTGCTCGGTGAACTTCTGCATCGAAAGTATCGAACATACTTTCGTCATGAAAGGCCATCCAGCGTAGTTTGTCGCGTGGATGCTGCGGGCCGTTGGCGTAGATCTGATCGTAAAACGCAATATCGTTAATGTGCACCTCTCGAGGATTGACACGGACGATGGGACCATATTGGCGGTGTAGTTGTTCGATCTTCCAAAGATAGCGACCTTGAGATATTCCATCGAAGTAGAACTCATAGAGATAGGTCAAAGCTGCAAGCTTGGGACCAGGAACCCGGGCAATTGGAGACAGCCACAGTCGATTAAATGCTAGCCCGATATAGTACAGGGTCAACAGAGTTAGGCCTGTGAAAAGGTAGGATGAAGAAACGCTTTCCAATGCCATTCTGCAAGACTGAACATGAAGTACGATTGATCAAAGAAGGTACTGAGCCATTGATATTCCATATCTATATGGCGCCAACGATACGGTCGAACCCTCCGAACTCCACCGGCGTCTAACGAGCGACCGATCGATATCAAGTATTCAGCGATGAACGACGTTCGTTTATTGGAAGAAATGCGAAGTGAACCAACAAAAGAAACAGTTCAGATACTATCTGGATGCTATATCGTTCAATCGTCGCGATGAAGTGTCATCGCACTAAACCTTTGGTTTGAGACCACCAGCAGGGACGCGTCCACGAACTGCGAAGCTGTCGAATTCACCGCCGATCTCCTTCATCTCCTTGAAGGTCCGGTCTGCCAGCGTGTCAAGCTGCTCCTCGGTGAAACCCTTGAGCGGCAAAGCTAGTCGCAAGCGTCAGTAGTGTTCTATCAAATGTGTTGCGATTTCTACTCACTTCTGGCCATGGCGACAATCTGTGTTGAGTGAGCACATTGGTCAGCGTCTTCTTTACGGTTGTGATATGGTGACCTATGACTTACCATTGGACCAGCCCCGAGGGCACCGTTGATGCTGCTCTCAACCTTACCTGGCCCGGCTTTGACGCCGACCTTGTTACGGAGTAGCGTCTCTTGGACGTCTTCGAGACCTGCCTCTTCCATCCATCTTTTGAGGTCTTGCCCAAAATTTCCTCCCATACCCTTCAGCTCCCAGATCTGTTCAAGCAGATCGAAGAACTCGCGAGCCGTCGTCGACGTGCCAAGCACACTTTGATCAGTGTTGAGCTCCACGAGCTCAACCCAGCCACCCGGCTTAGCCATGGAGCAAAGGTTGGCAACGACCTGTTTGATTGGAAAGTCTCCGCAAAAGCCGAGAACCTGGCGCTGATGCACAAAGTCGAAGCTTTCCTTCCACTCTACTGGCCAAGGCTCCGTAATAGACTGCTTCGCGAATTGGATGTTTGCTGGGCGCGGATCCGGGAAGAGCTCACCGACGAGGTCTGTACCAACGTATGTCTGGGTGCTAACGGCATCGCCTGCAAGCTTTTGAACGTCTTGGATCCATACCGCTGAGCAATGTCAGTAAAATCCGCTGAGTTATGTTTCATCTGTGCTGCGCTTACCATCAGCTGTGGCAGAGTCAAGCACTCTCAGGCCGGGCTTCCTCCAATCGATAGGGGCCAGTGTGTACTTCCCACCAGCAGCATCGGTATAGACTTGATGCATGTCGCGCAATCGATCAACCTCGAGCTGCAGGCCACGTTTCTTGACATCTTCCATCAAGGCATCCATTCCCTGTCCGTTGGAGACGTCGACGTCACTCTTGCCGGCCAAGAACGCCAGATGAGGCATACTTTCTTCCATTTTACTGACTGAGACTGTGTTTGGAACTTTGCTCGTGGGTAGACCGAAACTTGTTGATGTGATGGGAAGATCGAATGTAGTTCGTAATGAGCTGGTACTCAAACGAACATCGATCGTGATTTATACTGTTATACAGCGGTGTTTTGAAAACCATCCGTGTGGGGTGGAGCGTCCCGAAGCATGTGTTTTCTTCAGCATGTCTAACCTCCGAAAGTGAATCCTTCCCGGGGACTTTGTCATGCAATTCTCTACTACCCATCGGATGGTCGTTTGTTCTGTTCTTGCGAGCTTCTCATTTTGCTTTGTTGCTCGGTTTCCTTGCCTCATCTTTCAACCAGATTTCTGTGACATTCCGAACAAGCATGATGGAAACCGCAGCTTTGACCATCACATCCTGCATAATCGGGGCGTCCTTTGCATTGTTACTGAGTGTTGTATGGGCCATCCTTTACCGTCGATTTTTCCATCCACTCGCAAAGCTACCTGGCCCATTTTGGCCTTCGATATCCAGTCTGCCAAGTTTCTACCACAACTCCATTCGAGGAGGACAATGGTATAAAGAAGTAGCAAGGTTGCACGAAACATATGGTATGTTCGTCTCAGCTTTCCGCTCCTTTCTTATCTGCTGACACTATTGGGGATTGTCAACAGGACCCATAATTCGAATAGGACCAAATGAAGTCCACCTGGAGAATCCCGACCATTACGAAACGATATATGGAAACGCAAGCAACTTTTACAAAGATGCAGGATTCTATGCCATAATGGGCATGGAGGAGGCAATGTTCTCGACAATCCCGAACGATCTCCACCGCAGTCGACGAACACCGCTCAATCCTTTCTTCTCAAAAAAGGCCATCCTAGAATGCGAAGATGTTGTGCATGACAAAGTGGAGCGACTGTGTCGTAGAATCGAGCAGGCTGCCAACACGGATGAGCCGTTGGATCTTTCTCGCGGGTTTCGAGCGCTGTCAGTCGACGTCGTCACGGACTATAGCTTCAACAATCCTCTTAATCTGCTCGAGCAAGATGACTTTGGTTCTTGGTTCGCAGATATGCTTCGCGAAGCATCGCCAATGTTCTGGATATTCCAGCAATTCCCAATCTTAGCGGCCCTGTTGCAGTCCTTACCACCTCGCTTTGCTCGAAAGCTGAGTTCAAGCGTGGACTCCTTCGAGAGATTACTAGCAGCAAGTACATTCCGCACACTGCAGACGTAAAGCCGAGCACTTGAGCTGACTAATGGTAGGCAACAAAAGTGCAGGTTGTCAACGTGAAGGAGGACATTGCGAATGGAGTCAAGCCAGATCGTAAAACGATCTTCCATACCCTTCTTGACGCGGATGCCGAACAAGGCCGTAAAGTTCGCTCCACACAGAACCTAGCTGATGAAGCTATGTCAATAACGTCAGCAGCAGCAGACAGCACCGGGAACGCCATGTCTTATGCTGTATACTCTGTGATGACGACTCCTGGCGTAAAAGAGAGGGTGACTGAAGAGCTCAAACACAGCTTTCCCGACCCTTGCTCGCGGCTAGATCTGGTCTCGCTGGAAAAGCTCCCCTATCTCACGGGTGTGATCAAAGAAGCTCAAAGGTGTGTTGCCAGAAATTCCATTGAGGCATCCTGCTAATCAAGTTCAGGATGTCTTATGGTGTAATCGGCCGGCTACCTCGAGTCGCACCGGAAGGTGGTGCCTTTTTCGATGGATATTACATCCCCGCTGGAGTATGAATGGCGTGCGTCGCTGAGTCCAGAGCATCTGCTGATTTCGTGACAGACTGTCGTAAGCATGAGCACCTGGAGCATGCACAACAACACCGACGCTTTTCCTGAGCCGGAGAAGTTCGATCCATCCCGCTGGACCAGTTCAGAAAATGCTCGTCTGAGAGAAAAGTGCTTTGTGCCATTCTCGAAAGGGAGACGAATGTGCTTGGGCCATACACTTGCCATGTGTGAGCTTTACTGTACCATCGGAACCGTTCTGCGTCGCTTTGATCAATTGGAGCTTTACCAGGTGACCGATCAAGACATGGTCTATGAAGACTATCTTGGAGCCGTACATCCGCGGGAGGCGAATAGCTTCAAAGTGTTGGTTCGACAGTAACTGGCGGGTTACCCTGACCACATCTATCGTTAGAAGATAGAAGTATCAATTCATGGCCGCGACGTTGACGGCGTGGAGGGTATGACCCCTTCGCTCCTGATTCGAGGCTCACCTTTCGACATTCCAAATGGTCATTCCGACATTGGCGGACGCATCCTGTCGCTTCCCCAAGCTGAAATCAGCTGGGACACTAAAGTTAGCCACCGTAATGAACGTGTTGGTCCTTCTGCAAGGGCTGTGATGTTAGTGTGAAAGTGTCGTGTTGGTGGTCACTGGTCAGAGAGGAAGGTGAGTTGGTGAGCGCACGTGGAGACATTCCTTTGCAAGCCCTACCTTGAGCTTCTTTCTACTTTGACTCTAGCGCTCTTCAATACGACCAATTGACACGCCATCCATCAATTTAATCTCAAGGCTAGTTGCCGATAGCCGTGATAGCCGTGACGAGAAGCCAAGTTTCTTGGTTCAACGACAGGGGTCTGAATCCTTCATCCTACGGGCGAGCTTTAGGGTTTTCGGTGGGTTTCTCTGACACGGATTGGACACCACTCGTTGGAGCTCGTTCTGTGGATGCCGTTCCTGCTGGCGTAACCCACCGAGCCCTGCGGCCGAACCTCTCAATGCTTTCGGGCAGGCAGCTGTTGCATTCGTCGTTGTATCTCCAGAAGCACGCACTTGGAACTCGATATCGATAGGAGCATTCATCATGGGAGCACAGGCAGGCATCGAGTACGATCAGAACATACCCGACGAGTACGTAAATCAGCTAGGGTCTGCTAGACAGCCAGCGGTACTTTAGGGGCTGACGATTGGCAGTAAGCACGCAGTGTGGTGCTGGGGACATCGAAGTGCGATCTCTGTAACATCTCCTGCCATGGTCTGCCTAACGTGAAGTTGTACAGGGGTCCCACGACAGAGGGGTGTCGTGAGCTATGCAATCGCAAGGAATCAGTTCCGCATCGGATATCTCTTCTACAACAAAGGGGGCATTTTCAATGTAGTCCGAAGATCAAGGAACCAGTTCCTTTACGTCGTGCCGCCATTTGTTGCGGCATACATGATGATGGAATGGGCGAACGACAAGTAATGTATCCCACATCCTGAGTGCATCTATATGATCTGACCATCGCAACCTCGTTAGGAATGAGTATCTCAACTCGAAAGCTGGGCGGGCGCAGTCAGGAGCAGAGGAATGAACAGCGTAGAAAGATAGTGTCGAGCATTTGTAGTGGAGGTGTGATTCACTTGTTAGACATAGGAAGACAATGCCGATGAGCAGGCCTGCATACACTCCATACCCTTTCAAGCATGATGCTGCTGTCGTCATCGTTTTGTCAAACCAGAATGACAATGAGCTGGAGATGCTGCACCAAAATAAAGGTGACCAGCCAACCGACAGACGACCAGACACCCGTGTCGTGAGATCAGAAGCATCCTTTGAAGTGAGAGAGGTCGATGAGAAGATTGGTTATGTGCGCCCTCTTGCAGATGACTTTGCTCAGATATATCAAGTAAGTTTGACATCGCACTGAGCAGGGCTGTCAATATTAGCATTTTTCAATGAGAGCTCCCTTGCTCAAAGTCAAGTTGATCGTTTTGAGTATCCTCTCTCGATAGAGACGATGTCTTTCAAGCCACTAGAGGCCTTTGGCTTGCTACTGTCGCCAGCCAAATGGTAGAAGATGATCAAATAACAGAGTGCTCGAATTGCAAAATCCTCATATCGACAGATCTGGCATTGAGACGTCTAAGCAGCACTGAACTATGTCCGTACGACGTGACAACCGGGAGATGCTTCAACCAGGTAACAATTGCTGTTTGCAGTTCAAGTCGCCCAAGCGTCACCTAGGGACTCTTTGAAATAAGCCTCCAATTTCTCGTAGTCCTCCAATTGGCCTGCCCAGCCAATGTGCAAGTCCGGGCGAAGAACTAACAGAGCACCTTTGCTACGATCAACACCCCAAGTGTCATAGGCCGTTCCATCGCAGTAACGATCATAAGGAATATCGGCATCAATCAATACCCGGGATGAATCCCAACCAAAGCTTGGATGGTAGGGTCCCCGCAGAGCTTCATGAACCTGTGTAAGAGGAAAGTCCTGCTGCGAGGTGTGGATTGTAAGGAGATTGATCAATGACTTTGGGGCACCTCTGTCCGCATCGGATCGATCATAGTTGTAGTAGGTGGATGGAAAGCAGTACGGGTAGCGGTCGTAGAGCAGGGAAGATCTGCCTTCTCCAGCGACAAGCTTGTCACACAATGCGTCTACGCGTTGCTTCTGTGCTTCGGCGATGAGGTCTCCAGCAAGCAGCACGATGTGAAACTGGCCGTTGGCTTCGAGACGGGAACTCGTCCAGTATGTCTGTGCATCTGCATGCATAGCAACGCGGGCATGAGTGAAAGATTCACCGACCAAGAGTTTGGAAGCTACAGACTGGTCGCTGAGTTGGCGCGAGATGAGAGCGCTGTCGGGGTAGTTGAGGACATAAGCATCGGAGAAGTTGCGGAACTCGTAGTAGCGCTGGATGATGACTCCTGGCTCCACAAGCGCTTTGTTGAAGATACTGGTCCAGTTGCGGTCATACCAGACGAGAGTCTTGGCCACTGGCAAGCGTTCGGCTTCGTAAGTATCGTAAAGGGCCTTTCGGTTGAGAGCCTTGGGAGCTTTGAGGGCCAAGGCTATCTTCCAGCCCAGGTTCCACGCATCCTGAGCACTCACGTTGAGCCCCAGACCGATGAGGGGCGAGTTATTGTGCACTGCGTCTCCGCAAAGGAAGATACGCTGGGAGTCCGGGTCGGTCGCTTTCTCAGAGTGGCGCTGGCCCAGACTGTACGCGGACCACCACTGACAGCGTTCGAAATCAAACTTGTACGGCTTGAAAGCCGCTTTCACCTGAGCTCGGGCTTGCTCCAAAGTGACGCCTGAACGGGTGGCATCCTTGCCATCTTCGCCGAAGGGGATGTAGATGCGTAAAAGACCCTTCTCGCGTGGAATTACCAACATTGTGCCCTTAGCGGTCTGGACACCAGTGGGCTTGCGAATGTCCGCTGCAAAGAATGTCAGTATTAAGACCAGTGAAACATCGATAGGAAACTCACGGAAGTCTGTAAGTGGGTAGATGTCAAGGGCGACCCTATAGGACGTTAGCTTCAACGACGGAGAAGGTGTTCTGCGCTCATTCTCACCACACAGTGTTGGTATGAGAGCCTTCGGTCTTGAAGCCCAATTGACTTCTAAGCCAACTCCTAGCACCATCACAGCCGATCACATATTTGGCACGAATGACTTCTTCATTGCGCGAAGTCGTTCCGTTTGTCTCGTTCCCATGGCCGTTGATACCATTCGCAGTACCATTCGCAGTACCATTCGCAGTACCATTTGTAGTACCATTCGTAGTACCATTCGTAGTATCATTCGTAGTGCCATTAGTTTTCGCGTCTCGGCTAGTCCAATCCGAGTTCATGACAGTCACGCTGCCGTTGTACTTGCTGTTCGCCGACTCATGCTTATCCACATCTTGCAGAGTGATCGCAACGGGGTAGGCATCTGAGTCCTCAAGAGCCGCCTTGTCGACATCCAGGTTGGTGGCCTCTCGTCCACGCTCCACAACCACTTTACCGTCGGAGATGTCCAAAATGGCGTCCTGGATGATACGCTCGATACGTCCCTGTGACAAAGCCGCTGGTTGGTAAGGCGTAGCTAGAGGTCGGCGATGGTCTTCGAACAAAGGTAATTGCTCCACTCGGTTGATGTTGTCGTTCTCGTCGCGCATCTAGGAAATGTTCATAAGCAAAAGCCAGATCACAAGCATGATTTGCGTACCCAACTTTGAGAAGTCAACAACGGGAATGACTCTTTGAGTACTGTCTCTTCCATGCCCGATCCCATACTACCGAACATCTCCACCAAACGAGCTCGCATGCCGTCAGCACGTCCGTGAAGAAGCGGATTGGGATCTTTGTCCACTACTCGGACGCTGATTCCACATCTTGCGATCCACCATGCGGCTATCAGTCCCGCAGGACCACCGCCCACGACGAGTCTGTTGATGAAATCTTAGCACAGTCTACGGATTGGAATACTGCGTACTAACACATCAGTGTGAGACTCTTTCGCCATTGTCCCTGGAGAGTTTGGAGAGATTGAATGAAAATCTGTAGTTGTTGATCTGTGAGTGAGCGGATATTCTCGCTCGAAAATGGAACTACTCAGTATTGTGCGAAAGAGCGTACTAATACTTCCAGTGTCAATGTGCAGCATCGTTTCTTGTTCTGTTGTTGGCCTGGAAGTACCCAAACCAACGAGACGCCATTTAATGTTGCGTTGGATACAGATCTGGCGTTTTTCAAACATTTGCAAACGAGGCCGGATCATTTGCATAAGTATACTGAATATCAGAGAGCTGTGGCCAGTACCGAGGGCCTAGATTTGAGGCATGTCGTGAATGGGTACGACTGGGCGGCGCTGGATACTGCCACAGTTGTTGATGTATGTGTCCCGATTCTGTGGTCCTGAATAAGAAGCTGACCTTCATCCCTAGGTCGGTGGTGCAGAGGGTCTAGCTGCTGTCGCTCTTGCTCGAGAATACCCGAAGCTCAGTTTTGTTGTCCAGGAGCTGAGTGATGTTGTCGCAGTCGGACAGAAGTATCTTGCTGGTGTCGAAAATGAGAGCATCAAATCCAGGGTGTCGTACGAGGTGGGCGACTTTTTTGAAGAGCAGCCTGTCAATGGCGCTGAAGTGTACCTGGTGCGAATGGTCTTGCATTACTGGTCTGCAGAGGACTGTGTACGCATTCTCAAGCGGCTGGTACTCGCTTTGACGCCGGGGAAGTCTCGCATTGTAGTCATGGACACTGTGCTTCCCACACCAGGAAAAGTCAGCACGTTGGTCGAACGGCAGCTAAGAGTGCGCGATCTGGCCATGATGCAGCTGCAAGGCAACCATGAGCGCAGCGAGGAGGATTGGCAGGCCATCTTCACTGCCGCCGACCCGAGACTGGAGATGAGGAGTTGCAGTATGCCTTTTGGGTCTGAGATGTCCATCATGGAGTTGGTTCTAGCATAAGTCAGTAGCTTCAGGAGAGGTATTGGGTATATGTGCCGCGTCTTGATGCATGCTCTGCAAGGCACATTCGCTCCTGTTTGACACAGTGAAATCCGCACCCGGACCTGGTAAGACGCGTGCAATTGCCACAAAATGGAAGAGGTCAATAGTTCTTGAAGGCGCGTGTACGTAATTGCAGTTGTTCAGTAAGATGTGTGTGTAGGTCTCACCTGCAACCCTCCTTTTTTATACACCTCATCAATGGTCTCCATCTGAGCAATGCTCTCTGCACCGCCGATCCAAACGCCCGAGCCTGTTCGCCCTTTGATCCGATTGACGAACTCTTCGAGCTGGTAACGATACGTAGACCACCATACTTCGCCTGTGTGAGCACGCCCGTCCTCTGTAGGCCAGTTGTAGGCTTTAATCGTCTTTTTCGTCGTCCATGCGGACACCACCTGACCGTCCGCGGCGTGTATGGTGTGGCGGTCTTCGACATCGATCGAATGGTACAGATGGAGTAATGCCACGTTCCATAGCGTGACAGTTCTTTGCACAGTGTGAGAGGAGTCCGTCATCAAGGCCAGTGGAGCGCATTCGACGACGCATTTGGGCCACTCCATCCCGGGCCACCGCGCCGTCCAGGATGCAGGCAGCACAGGCCAGCCGCCGGTCTTGGCCATATCCGCTACCACCGTCGCCGTCGCGCCTCCGCCAGCGGTGAATGTGCACTCAACAGCCTCATCGACTTGACTGTCCGAACCGTGGAGGCGGAGGTCCGCTGACTGGAGATGCAGGTCTCCTAGAAGGTCGTGGAGACAAGACAGATTGTACGCAGCAAAATCCATCACGCAACCTCCCCCGAGCTCGAAGCTCCACCGCATGTCGTCGGCGGGCACAAACCCTTTCCACGCGAATGTCTGGCAGTGCACATGACGAATGGGTCCCGCGTGTGGGTGAGCACGGGTCAAGGCCAGAAAGGTCTGCCAGGCGGGGTGGAAACGGTGATGGAAGGCCTCGAGGACGACGGGAGCATTGGGAGCGGCACGCAAGACATGGCTCTCGAACAGACGTCGCGCCTCCGCCCCGTTCGCCGTCGCTGGCTTCTCAAGCAGCACATGCTTGCCGGCACGGGCAGCCCGCAGTGCCCATTCGAAATGCAGTGCATTGGGAAGAGCGACGTACACGCAGTCGACTGAGGCGTCGTCGATGAGGTCTGCGTAGGAATCGTGCACATGAGGAATGCTGTGCTGCTTCGCATACTGCTCTGCTCGATTTCGATCTCGCGCTGCCACAGCCCAGACGACTACTTCCGGATGTGTCCGGGCGGGTAGAATGATACTCTGTGGACTACGGGAAGAAGAAGAAGTCGTTCAGCAATCTTCAGCTTCCAAGTTTGCTTTTCGCGACGCCATCCCCCGCCGATGGAAGTCGCTTACATGTAGGATGGACTTACGCGATGGTGGACGCGCCCAATAGGCCAATGCGGATCACTACTTTGGATTTGGAAACTTTGGGTGGTGAGACGAGGCCCTGGTACAGTCTACAAAACGATTGTGTAAGCGTCATGGTTGACTGCTTTGTGGGTGCCTGTTCATGTGTTGGTTCTGCTGATGTTCATGGCCAACTCCTCGCAGATTCATTATACCTGGTGCGGTTACTTGGATGGACGATTTGCCTCCTGTTAGAGTGTCGGAGGGTTTCAACTGACCTTTGCCCGCCATTCTCTGCTCACGGCGGCTTTGCTTTGCCGTCTCGCAGCCCAGCTCGTCCGCTCTCACATTGTAAGTACGATACCATTCTTTTTCGCTTTACAAATGTGTCTACGAGTTTGTTGAAGATACGAAACACTTTCATCGTTACCAGGAACCAGTTTGGAAATGTCGGATAACATCACTTCAATCCTGCCTCCCACGGCTTTCCAAAACATCGCAACCTTCTTTCCTCCAACACCATGGGCCTACAGCTGGCTTCTACGCATCTTCGAATGGGGTCCCATTTTCACAATCGGCATGTGGTTCTCAGACTACCATCCCTGCGGCAAATTCTCCAAAGAAAAGGGCCTCAACCTCAACGGCCGCGTAGGATGGGCGCTCATGGAATCCGTCGGAATGGCCCACATGCTTTATATCCTCTGGGATTTCTCTCATCGCTACGGCATCGCCGACTTACCAATCTGGAACAAAGTAGCCGCAGGAATGTACATCTTGCACTATATTAACCGAGCCTGGATTGGTCCACTGTTCGTAGCACCCAGCATGTCTCCCGTGGGAATTGAGATCTTTCTCATGGTTTGCTGGCATAATTGGTTCAATACCGCTATTTTGGCGCCATGGATCGCTGGGTACTCTACTGCCATTGACGGCTTCCCAGGCCTGAACACGATTCTTCCCGTCAATGCTGTTCCATCTGGTGCGGCGAAGGTCGTCCCTTGGATTGGTGTTGCAGTGTATGCTCTGGGGATGACGAGCAATATCGTTGCCGAGAGAAGACTTTGGAGAATGCGCAAGGAAGAAGGCGCTCGTCGCGCATCGACAAAGGGAAGTGGAAACAAGTATTTCAAGGTCTACGTCTGCCCTCCCGCCGATGGACTTTTCCGATATAGTATGTACCCACACTACTTTTGGGAATGGGTCGAGTGGTTTGGCTTCGTGCTTGTTGGAACAGGATTGAGCTCTGTGGCTGCGGGTAATCTGGCCGGCGCGGCCGAAGTGGGCGTGGGAGTATTGCAGACTCCCTCCATCCAGCTGCCTCCATGGGTTATGCCTTTTGCTTATCTGGCACAGTTCGTGGAAACGACACTGCCTTTGGCTCCACTGGCTTATGTGTTGAACTTTGTCGCATGTATGCCACCGCAGGCCCGTCGAGGCTTGAGGTGGTACAAGCAGAAGTTTGGCGATGAAGCTGTGGCAGGGAGGTCGGCTATCGTTCCTCGTGTTTCCTGGCTGTGAAAAATATTGAGGGTGGCTTGGGAGGCATCAGCTGGGGGGAGGTGGAGAGAAGAGTCTGTATGTGCCTTTTATGACTTCTGTGTTATGCTATAAGGACACTCGGGTCTTATTCATAATTCAGTAGAGCTTGCGTTCGAATGACCAACGGCATCTCTAATGTCTTCTGGCGCAATGCTTTTCAGAGCTCAGCATACTTTAGCTCGATCAGCTACCTCTTTCTCACGCCGCACACTTTTTCATGGGTTGCCATTTTGCTTTGCCTCTTCCTCTATGGTAAGAGAACGAAAGCTGGAATGAGTCTTTCCCAGGTGGGAAGCCATCATCTCTGGATCTGAGACAATCATGCCTAACCTGACAAGTTCTTAGGATCTTCCATATCTAACATATCCTGATCTGTGGAATGAAAATGACGAAAGAAGCGACGGAAAAGCCGAGACGCAATGTTTGAATTGACAGGCTACGACACGCTCGCAATCTCCTTCCCAGATCCTCAGGAGAATACACCGTACAATAAAACTGCAATCGCCGCGGCTCCCATGATTCCTAAACCTTGCCTCGTCGAACCTCCCGTAAACGTAGCCAGGGAGCTCATACTCCCACTTGGCGCAGTACTCGTGGCATTCGCCGGCCCAGTTCCATTGCTCGCTCCCAGAGCCGCGCAGTCTGTGAAATTTTGCCCGCCCAAGAACTTTCCAACGGTCTCCGCATCTCCCAAATGCAACTGATGCAACAATCCTCCCGCAAGTGTCGCATTCGTGGCACAGAAGTTGGCAGTGAAATTGAACATGCTAGCACGGCCATCACATACACTCGTGACGACCGTGCCGTCAAACGGAATGTACACCTCCACACCAGCGAATGTGAGTTGGGCGGTATTGTGAGCCTCAACGTAGGGCCCTGGGGCGGGAGGCTTGGAGTACTCGAGAATGGTTTCCACTACGTGAGCTCCTTGGAGGTCGTAGGTTCGGGCTGTGCCAACTGTATTGTCGGTGCCGTTTAGTGTCACGGAATTGGCGGGAGATCCAGACCAGGTGAGGTTGGAGTAGTTGCCGATTATGCTCAGGACTTGAGTATATGTGTATGGTACAGTAAAGAGCACTTCATCGGAGCCGGCAGAAAAGTTTCCAGTACATGTTGTTGGAACTGTGACATTTTGGGCAAGGGTGATTGGAACAAGGATGGCAAGTGAGGAGGAGTATTTCATCGTGTTGAAGTCTTTCAATGTCAGATCAAAAGTTATAGACGTGTCCCCAGACTGGAGGCATGAGGAGTAGGCATAGAAATGGTGCTGGGATGCTGGACATAAGTCGTGATGGCACCGATGATGATCATGCTGCTATTCCCTCCATATGCCCGGCGGTCTGGCCTGCGCCATGCGAGTCAGTGCAGGAAAATGAAAATCCACTTGCCAGGTACTGCCAGGTAAGGTAGCTATTACACCAATGTCTTCTAAGCAGGTCCGGACTATCAGCCATCCATGGTAGGCATGACAACGTAGACTCATGGTGAAGGTGAAGGTGAAGGTGTAAATGACGAGAAGCCAAGCTGGCAAGCTGGATTGCTTACGGTGTATAATGAAAAGCTAGGCTAATTTCGGGTTAACTTGCAAATGTTCAGTAAGGTAAGGTACGCCCTCTTCACGCAACACGAAACACGAGCTTCTTGCCTCCCGCTGCACCTTTCCTTAGCAGATCCGCTCCGACTGCGATACCCTCCAGACCCTCATTGCTGACTTCCATCGGATGCGTGAGGATGTCTCCCCTGTCCAGCAGTTTCTGCGTCATGAGCCGCCACCCTTCGTGAAAGGCTCTGTCCCGGGGCTTCGCGTCGCGTCGATATGGCTTGGCCATGTTGATGGGCTTGCCCAGGACTGTCCACGCGATGATCCACTCGGGACGCACGTTGCGTCGAGTGTGACCGCGTATGGGAAACTGGTCCAAGCCGACGTACTTACCACCGGCACTCCCAATCGCGGCGTAGCAGATTTTCATGCTGCCACTGTCCGTGATGCAGTCGAGGGCGTAGGCCAGTTGGTCTTGTGTGAAGTCGCGGATCTCTTCTGCGCAGCTCGGCGAGTGGTAGTCCCATACGCCCGCTGCTCCAAGTGCCTTGACGCGGGGGAAGTTGCGCGGCGAACATGTCGTGATGGGCATCAGGCCGGCACTGTGGAACAAATCAGCTCTTTGGTAAGTGCTTTGATTATCTCAGGTGGCTAATCAAATCGAGCACTTACAGCCTTGCGACTTGAATGGCCAGTGTGCCCGTTGCTGTTCCACCGCCATACACCAGAACATAGGGCTTGGATCCAGACCTGCATGGTTCGCTATATGGTAACGGCAGCTGCAGTACATGATGCAATGATAATCCCACAGTGAGCATGCCACAGCCCAACGTCGCCGCCTCTTCGAAACTCATCTTTGACGGAATCCGGAAAAGCATAGATGCTGGAGCACTGACATACTGTGCAAATGCGCCACTGGTTGGTTCGTCTGGATTATTGCCGGGTACAGCGCCGGCGACCCTGTCTCCAACAGCGAAACCGTTGACACCATTCCCGACGACCAGGACTTCACCAGCCATATCGCACCCCCATGTTGCTCCAGGGGCAGGCGACATGTCCAAAGCTTTCCAGTCGAAGGGGTTGAGACCGACGCATACGACTCGGACCAGGACTTCGTCTGCTTGAGGAGCTGGCACTGGGCATGATTCGTCTAGATTGACAGCCCCTGGTCCTTCCACCTTCAGGGCATGCTGAGTGTCAGGCACATGTATCGGCGCCATCTCTTTTGTTTCTCAATAGAAGAATGTTAAGTATCAGGTACGGTAGGAATGATGGCGAAGATGAAAATGGCGAGCGGCAATACAACACTGTTCAAGCAAACGTCAAGAGGCCGATGAGAAACCGACGGCACTACCCACCGAAGCGAACGGTGACTTTGCTATTCATCCGCTGCCTCGACTTCGCAGCCGCACAGGAGAGGCTCGACGAGGCCATCATTGCTGATTATGTAAGCAAACTGTCCGTTCGATCCCTCTATAGACGATGTTCCTATCTGATACGCAAAAGTTTCCGTAGGATGCCCATGGCTAGCTAAACCCACCGAAAGCATGCGCAAGACACGTGCGAGCCATATGGACGCCATATGGTTATCATGCCACCCTGACCGAATCTTGTAACCCCATACTACTACCTTTGTCCTGGTTCTCAACCTTCACGTCGACAGATCTCCATACTGCAGCATTATAGCTCTTCAGATCCTCATACCTTCACACCTACACCTAATCGTTACAAATCGACACCACAATGAGCACTCCTCCTGAGCCAATAGCTGTCATTGGCTCTGGCTGTAGGTTCCCTGGCGGTGCCTCGTCGCCGTCTAAGCTCTGGGACTTGTTAAGCTCGCCACGAGATGTCCTACGCGAGTTCCCAAAGGATGGTCTCAACCTTGGTGCTTTTTATCATTCAAATGGGGAGCATCACGGCCGGACCGACGTCTGCAACAAGAGCTATCTGCTAGAGGAAGACAGTCGGCTGTTCGATGCCGCATTCTTCAACATAAATCCCGCCGAGGCGGACGGTATGGACCCTCAACAACGGCTTTCGCTTGAAGTGGCGTACGAGGCTATGGAGTCTGCTGGATACACGCTCAAGCAAATGCAAGGCTCGTTGACCTCTGTATATCTGGGCGTTATGACAGCCGACTATCTACACATTCAGACACGCGACCCGGAAACAATCAATCGATACCATGCAACCGGTACCGCAAACAGCATTCTATCGAACAGAGTGTCCTATGTCTTCGATTTGCGAGGACCCTCGCTTACACTCGACACGGCTTGTTCTTCCTCTTTAGCTGCTGTCCACCTAGCTGTGCAGTCACTGCGACGGGGAGAATCAAATACTGCGATCGCATTAGGAGCGAACCTGATCTTCGACCCAGCCGGCTATATATCAGAATCGAAATTGCACATGTTGAGTCCAACATCGAGGAGCTCTATGTGGGACGCTACCGCAAATGGCTACGCGCGAGGAGAGGGCGTCGCGGCTGTGATGCTGAAACCGCTTAGCAATGCCATCCGTGACGGCGATCACATCGAATGTATTGTGCGGGAAACTGGTATGAACAGCGACGGTCGCACTCCTGGTATCACCATGCCGAGCTCTGAGGCCCAAGCAACACTTATCCGTCGAACTTATGCGGCCGCTGGACTAGATCCCATCAAGGATCGCCCGCAGTTCTTCGAATGCCACGGCACTGGAACCCTCGCAGGAGATCCAACAGAAGCTCGGGCTGTTCACAGCGCCTTCTTTTCGCCTCAGGCCGGGACCTCCGTTCCAAACCCAAGCAGCGAGACAAACTCACCGGGTTCAAAGCTCTACTGTGGGTCAATCAAGACCATCATTGGCCATACTGGTAAGCAAATGTTGAAGGTATCGAGCGTATCTCGTGACCTTTCTAGCTCCGTGATATCTGATAACAAGCGCTAACTCTTATACTTCACTTTCAGAGGGCTGCGCGGGCCTCGCAGGCTTGCTGAAGTCTTCGCTTGCACTCCAATCCGGTGTTATCCCTCCAAACCTGTTGTTTAACACTCTGAATCCTGCCATTCGACCTCTGTATGAAAGCTTGGAGGTACCGACATCTGTTATACCATGGCCTGACGTTGGAAACGGCCCGCGAAGAGTGTCTCTCAACAGCTTTGGCTTCGGAGGCACCAACGTACACGCAATCCTGGAACAATATGTACCGCAAGATCCTGGACCGACGGATAGCCCGATGGAGATTGAACATCCAACTCCTTCGGCTGGCTGGGACGGTCGTTTCGTGGGCCCATTGACGTTGTCTGCTGAAACGCAGACCTCCCTCCTTGCCGGCATCAAAGAATTCGCTCGCATGATCCAACTGGATGAGAACTTCGATCTCAATCGCTTGGCCTGGGTCACCCAAGCACGCCGCAATGCGTTCAAACTTCGAGCTTCTTTCACTGGAGTCTCCCGACACGGTCTTCTTGGCTCTCTGGAGACTGCCATTGAACAAGCAGAAAAGAGTCCGGTTGGTAAACGTGTTCTGTCCACGCCGCCGGATGCCGATGGCTTCGCTGTGCTTGGTATTTTCACTGGACAGGGAGCCCAGTGGGCTACCATGGGCCGTGAACTCTACCGCAGCTCCAACGCGTACGCCACAGCTATAGTCCGCTGTGAAAACGCCTTGCGTGACCTTCCCGACGCTCCATCATGGTCGCTCAGCAAGGAGTTGATTGCGCCCGAGTCTACTTCCCGTGTCGCAGAAGCGGAAATATCGCAGCCACTCTGCACCGCGATACAAATTGCCCTCATCGATGTCCTGGCATCTGCAAATGTACACTTCACTGCTGCTGTGGGTCATTCATCGGGAGAGATATCGGCTGCGTACGCCGCGGGTATCCTGTCAGCGACAGATGCAATGCGAGTTGCATACTACCGCGGATTTCACGCCAAGCTTGCCCAGGGCACCAAAGGTAAGCATGGTGCGATGATGGCTGTTGGTCTGGGCTACGAACAAGCCATCGCATTCTGCAAACAATTCGAAGGACGCATCGGTTTGGCGGCCAGCAATTCGCCCACATCCACAACCCTCTCTGGAGACGAGGACGCAATACAGACCGCCAAGGAACTTCTCGACCAAGAAGGGACGTTTGCTCGAACATTGAAGGTCGATACCGCCTATCACTCTTATCATATGCTTGAGTGCGCAAAGCCTTATCTTGACTCTTTACGGCAGTGTAAGATCCAGGTCCAAGCACCCAATAACTGCGTCTGGATATCGTCTGTGTACGGCAATGCTGAGATTCTGGACTTCAAGGAGGATATGCAGGCTCTCGAAGGCCCGTATTGGGTTGACAATATGCTCAAGTCGGTGCTCTTCTCCGAAGCGGTTGAGTGTGCACTCTGGAGAGCAGGCCCCTTTGACCTTGCTGTCGAGGTCGGTCCCCACCCGGCGCTCAAGGGCCCAGCTTCTCAGACTATCAAGACTGCTCTTGGCTCCGTCTTGCCGTATGCGACGGTGAGCAAGCGAGGCGGAGATGATGTTGCAGAAATGTCCGCTGGCCTAGGCTTCATCTGGACGGAGTTGGAGTCTCTCGTGGACTTTCACGGGTACCGCGAAGGCATTTACGGGCCAAACGCTTCTCTGCCGCCAATGATGAAGAACCTGCCACACTATGCTTGGGACCACAGTAGAATCCACTGGAAAGAGGCACGACCATCGGCGCGCTATCGTCGGGCCGAACGTCCTCCGCATGAGCTTCTCGGTCGTATTACAGGCGATTCCGTTTCGCAAAGTCTACGCTGGCGTAACGTTATACGGCTTGACGAGTTGCCTTGGCTCCGAGGGCACGCTTTCCAGGGCCAGTCGCTCTTTCCGACATCTGCCTACATTGCGATGGCTTTCCAAGCAGCCAAGGAGATTGCAGATGGCCGTCCTATCAGCCTTGTCGAGATCCGCGACTTTACCATACCACGAGGCCTGGCTGTGCAAGAAGATCATCAAGGTTATGAATCTATCTTCTCCGTTTCGCAGGAGAACGTGGTCGGGTCTGCTTTCAGTGGCCATTTCACATGCATGACAGCTTCCAATGATGTCGCGGGTCCCATGGAAACTAGATGCTCGGGTGGCATGTTGATCGAGTTTGGGAGCGCAGACGCAGAGACTTTGCCTCCTGTCTCACGACCGCGCTCAGGTCTTACCGATGTTGACGTTGGGGAGTACTACGATTCTCTTCTCAGCATTGGGCTTGACTATCAGGGCCTCTTCAGAGGACTGACCTCCGTCAAGAGAGCCTTTGGCTACAGCAATACTATGGCAAGTTGGAACACATCTGACATTGGTCCCGACTATGTCATGCACCCTGGACCACTCGATGTCGCATTCCACTCAATTATGGCCAGCTTCAGCTCTCCGCTGAGTGACGGTCTGTGGGCACCCTACCTGCCAGTTCAAATCAAAAGATTGGCCTTAAACCCAAATGTTTCATACGAGGCCACAGCTGGTGAGATCAACTTCAATATTCACACGTGCTTGACAAGCACCACACAGACCTCGTTTGAAGGTGACGTGTTCATTCAAGGCACGGATGGACATACCGGAGTGCAAATGGAAGGGTTCTTGCTCAAACGTGTGAAAGATGCCAAGCCCTCAGAAGACCGAACGCTGTATTCCAAGACCGTCTGGAATCAGGACCTGCTTTCCAGTGCAAATGATCTGGAGTCGATTCAACCTACTGATGAAGACCTGGCTCTTGTACAGGCCATCGATCGTACTTCTCTCCACTTCATCAAAACAGTGTTCGATCATCTGAGAGACGAGGACGTCGAAAATTGGAGGTGGTTTCACAAGAGCTTCTACTCAGCTGCTAAATACTTTTTGCAACTCATTCGAGACGGCAAGATGCCAGGCATCGATCCAAGATGGCTTCAGGAGGACTCAACGGCTTTGATCGCCGATTACAAGAAGAGATTCTCCGGACAGGCTGATATTGAGCTGCTTAATGTGGTTGGAGATCACCTCGTCAGTGTGTTGACCTCTGACACGCAGTTGCTCGAAATCATGCTCCAGGATGGCCGATGGACAAATCTGTACCTAGAAGGCCGCGTGTTCCAGCCATTGAACAACGCGATTGGAGACCTGGTTGCCAACATCTCGCATCGGTACCCAGCGGCCAACATGCTGGAGATTGGAGCAGGAACTGGAGGAACTACCAACTTCATCCTGAACAAAGTCGGCACCGCATATGGGCGTTACACCTTCACAGATGTGTCGGCCGGCTTCTTCGGCAATGCCATGGAGAAGTTCGACTCGCATGGCAAGCGCATGACCTACAAGGTTCTAGACGTGGAAAAGGATCCACTGGAGCAGGGTTTCACAGAGCACAGCTACGATCTAATCATTGCAGCTGCTGTTCTTCATGCGACTACTGACCTCAAGCAGACTCTCGCCAATGTCCGATCGCTGTTGAAGCCTGGAGGGTGGCTCATCATGTCGGAGTATACCTGCGAAGCTTTGGAGATGCTTCTCATCATGGGCGGTCTGGAAGGCTGGTGGTTGGGTGCCGACGATGGACGTACTCGCAGCCCTGGTGTGAACCTGGAGTCGTGGGATCAACTGTTGCAAGATACAGGATTCTCTGGTGTGGACAAACATGTCTCGGACCTGCCAGATCCTTTGAAACACTCATTCTCCGTCATCGTCAGTCAGGCCATCGACGATCGAGTCTCCAAGATTCGTGAGCCTCTGTCCTTCTTGGACGAGATGCCACTGGAAGAGCATCTCTTGATCATTGGTGGAACCAGTCTTTCCCTCTCTCGCACTGTCAAGGGAATCGAGAAGCTCGCATCTCGTTTTGCAGACAAAGTCACGACTGTCAGAACGATCGACGCTATTCAGGAAGAGCAAGTTCCTGCAAACACTTCTGTGATTTGCCTCGCGGAATTAGAGCTGTCGACGTTCGCCCAGCCACTCATTCCCGAACGCCTACAGAGACTGCAATGGCTGTTTGGTCGTGGGCGAGACGTTCTTTGGGTAACAAGTGGTCGCCTTGGTGAAAACCCTTACGCCAACCTCTCTGTCGGCATCGGTCGTGCTATCATCAATGAGCTTCCACAGCTGAACATCCAATTCATGGATGTGGACAAATCCGACAACACGTTTGATGCTGGAGCAGTAATGGGGGCATTCCTCAAACTCAAGCTAGGAAACGTGACCGAGCTAGGAGCGGAGCGTTTGCTCTACTCCGTCGAGTCTGAGGTCGTCTTGCGTGATGGTTATACCCTTCTCCCTCGGCAGAAGCTTGACCCTGTGCGGAATGATCGGATCAACTCTCTGCGGCGAACAGTCGCAAAAGAGGTTTCATTGACCGACACTACTGTGGAGTTGATGTACTCTGAATCTGCGCTCTTTCTCGAAGCCACAGCCCCTTGGCTTACAGGTCGCACTCTTCTGAGCCAGGGTGACGAACTCTTGCAAGTTCATCAGTCGGTGTCGCTGCCGCACTCTGGAGACTCGCCCAAATTCTTGTGCCTGGGTGAGATTAGCGGCAAGAATGCTATTACTATCTCGACTTCCAACGCCTCTCGCGTTCCTTTGCACGGGCCGCTCCTGTGGCTCGACGGAACTGACTCACTCACGCCTACTAAGTTGAGAGCTACGGCAGCCTTCCTTGCAGCACAGCAGATGAGATCACAGTTTGAGATACACGCAGAGGCTGGTGCTGACCTACTTCTTTACAATTGCGACAAAGACGTCGCCCAGGCCTTGGACATCATCTCTGGCGGCATGAACCTTTTCTTTGCGTCTTCAAAACGTTCCGCGGACCAGGTTCACCTCCATCCAAGATACACCGCTCACGTAATGAAGCAATTGTTGCCAGCAGACATCGGGCTCGTCATCTCGCTGTCGAATGACCCGCAAGATCGCGTACAAGAGCAGCTTCGCAGCCTGTATCCATTCACCCGACTCTCGCTTGCCCGAGACTTTCCTTCGGACGTGTTGAGGAATGCCTACACTGCCACTGCCGGATTGGAAGATCACAAATGTTCCGGCCTCGTGACACCAGTACAGCAACTCCCATCACTCTCGCACGACGCTGGTCTTTATCCCAACGTGGCTGATTGGATCGACCACAAATTGCCGGTGAAGACAATCGTAAAACCACTCCGAGCGGCAAGCTTGCTCTCGCCAGACAAGACGTATGTCATGGTTGGTCTCGTGTCAGAACTTGGCAAGTCCATCTGTCGCTGGATGGCAGATAACGGCGCTCGGCACATCGTCCTGACGAGCCGCAATGCAGCCATTGATGAGCATTGGCGCAACGAAATTCGAAGTCTTGGTGCCACGATCCATGTTCATAAGATGGACGTTGCGAACCCTGAGTCTGTCTGGTCTGTCCATGAGCGCATCTCAAACTCTTTGCCTCCGGTAGCAGGTGTCTGTAATGGCGCTCTTGTGTTGAGGGATTGCCTTTTTGTGGACATGAATGCAGACACCATCAACGATGTTCTCGCGCCGAAAGTTGCAGGCACTGTGCATCTTGCCGACATGTTCTGCAAACCAGGTCTGGATTTCTTCATATCCTTCTCCTCGACGAGCTCAGTCCAAGGCAACCCCGGACAATGTGCTTATAATGCCGCTTCTCTTTTCCAGGCGTCGTTCACTCAGAATTTGCGAGGCAAAGGTATTCCGGCCTCGGTCATCACGCTTGGCATAATTCCTGATGTCGGCTACATTGCGCAACGTGGGAGGGACTTCCTTGAGATGTTGAAGCCCGAGTTCTACCACATGATCTCGGAGACGGACGTTCACCAGATCTTTGCGGAAACTATCTCTGCGAGCATATCTGGTACTCCAGACGAGGACGCAGAGGTAATTTCCGGAGTTCGGCCTTTCGTGTACAACTCTGCAACCACGCGCAGGCCATTCTGGTTCGGAGTGCCTCGACTTTCCCATTTCGTTCGCGAAGAGAATGATACCATTTCGGATGCTACGGATGGTAACGTCAATACTGTCAAGGTCAGTCTCCAGGTTGACGCTGCAGGTAGCGAAGAGGAAGCCGCTGCTGTGGTAACGAGGGCTTTTGCCAGGAAGCTTGAGTCGATGTTGCAAATGTCATCTGGAAGCCTCAACGAAGAGGCATCTCTACTCGACGCGGGCCTTGATTCGCTGCTAGCAGTCGAGATCAGAGGTTGGTTCTTGAAAGAACTGCAGGTGGATGTGCCGGTGCTCAAAACCCTCAGCGGTGACAGTCCCAAGACGATCTGCGAAGATGCAACGAAGAAGTATCTTTCTGCGAGACTGCGTGATGGTGTCTCCAAACAGGCAGATGAAACAACTCAGGTCGGTAGCTCGGCAGCTTCTTCTTCTGAGGATGAATCCGGTCCTGCGACACTGGATTCTGCGAGATCCGACAGCAGCGGCAGCAAGGCGGACGGCGTCAATACCCCTCAGACGAGCACCGACGGCTCTGTGCATGAGAATGAGAAAGAGTCGAGTCTGCAACGAGAGACTGGTCGGACGGAGAAGCTTTCATTTGCTCAGTCAAGGTAACGGTTATGGAGATGATGTTTGATGGTATAATGCTGAGTATTTTTCGAATAGACTTTGGTTCGTTAACGAGCTGTACAACGACCCAACCTTCCACAATACCTTTGTCGTATACACGATCAATGGACACCTCCAGATTCCCCGCTTTAGACGTGCCATCGCAGCGGTGATTGCCCAACATGAATCCTTGCGATGCTGCTTTTTCCCCAGCCCAGCGGACGGGCAACCAGTTCAAGCGCTGCTTAAAGACCAGATTGACTGTTTCCGACACATCGCCAATGCAAGTCAAAATCGTGTCGATGCTGAGGTTAAAGATCTAAGGCATCACCAGTGGGATATCGCCAATGGCAACGGACTGCGCGTGACCCTGATTTCCTTGTCTGACAACGAGCATCGACTTCTTCTGGGGTATCACCATCTCGTGATGGATGGCGTTGGAATGTACATTTTTTTGCGCGATCTTCATGCAGTGTACAGTGGAAAGGGTCTCAAGGAACCTAGATTGCAGTACCTCGATCTCACAGTTGCAGACCGCAGGGTGTCTGACGAAGGCGGAATGGACCAGAAAACCTCTTACTGGCGCTCGGAGTTTGCATCACCTCTGGAGTCACTTCCGCTGCTGCCGATTGCAAGCGTCAAGAACAGGCGAGCTCCCGAATTGTACAACAACCACGAAGCACGTCTGGATCTTGGACCAAACCTCGTAAAACAGCTCAAGAGTGTTGGTCAGGCCATGAATGTTACGCCGTTCTACATCCACACTGCTGTAGTCCAGCTGCTTTTCAACCGCTTCCTTGGAATCAACGACGTCTGTATCGGCGCAACAGATGCAAACCGGAATGACTCGAATCGCGACGTTGTTGGTTTCTTCCTGAACATGCTCCCGTTGAGGTTTCAGGTCAACGACGAGGACGATTTTCCACGCTTGGTCTCCAAAACGAGCCAGAAGTATCGTGCCGCTCAGGAGAATGCCGGAGTGCCTTTTGATCTGATTGTCGACAATGCCAACGTCGCCCGAGACACAACCTGCACTCCACTATTCCAAGTGGCAATCAACTACCGACAAGGTAACTTTTTCAACATACCAATGGGGAATGCCAGAATGGACTGCATCACCACTGTGGAGGCGAAAAGCCCTTTCGATATCGTGTTCTGCATAACTCCAGCAGATGACACCTGCTGGGTTCAAGTCATTACCCGTGCAGATATCTACACGGAGTCAGCAACACAGAAGGTTCTCAACATGTATACCAATCTGCTGCATGAAATTGTCGAGGACAGGTCGAAGAAACTATCCTCGTACAGTCTATATGACAGCTCCCAGGTTGATGCCGCTCTTCAAATCGGCCGCGCTCAGGAGGAGGACTTCGGCTGGCCTTCAACTCTTTCAGAGAGTGTCGACATTGCTGCTGGGAATAACGCTAGCCATGCTGCGCTGGTCGACGAGCAACGAACTCTTTCCTACGCTCAGCTTCAACACTCTCGGGATGCACTGGCTTTGGCTATTCAACGACAGCTATCAGCGGATAGCGTGGGCGCTGCCGTTGCCGTGTTAGTGGAGCCGTCTGTGAACTGGCCTATTAGCATGCTTGCCATCATCCGACTCGGTGCGGTGTATGTGCCACTCGACTGCTCTCTGCCAGACGAACGGCTCGCTGTTATACTCGCGATATCCGAGGCTCGCGTGATCGTTCACGATCAAAGCACTGCCATGCGCGCGCAAACTTTGTCCGGACTTGCCATGGGATTGACCACGCTCGATATCGACCGAGAGGTAGACTTCCTGTCGCCTGTTTCCTTTCAGCTCTTCAACATGGAACGTTCCGGTGAACGTACCTTTATCCTCTTCACTTCTGGCTCCACAGGCGTACCTAAAGGCATAGGTCTCAGTCAGATAGGCATCATCAACTATATTGCATCCAAGGCCAAGCTTCTTCATCTCGGACAGGAAGTCGTTTTGCAACAAAGCGCCCTCGGATTTGATATGTCTCTTGCTCAAGCTTTCCAGGCTCTTGCTCGTGGAGGCACTTTAGCTGTTGCATCACAAGCGGCGCGAGGAGATCCACTGGCTCTGAGCAGATTCATGGCAAAACACAGTGTGACGTTCACTTTGGCTACTCCAACCGAGTACCAGATGCTGTTACGATATGGAGATGATGCTCTTTACTCCGAGTCATCAAGATGGTCACAAGCTACAAGTGGTGGTGAGACAGTCAGCGAGGATTTAAAACGAGTACTCCGGTCTCTGGCCAAGCCTCCTGTGTTCACCGATTGCTATGGCCCGACGGAGATCTCTTGCTGTGCCACCATGAACATCGTGGATCTGAGCTCGACGTCCGTAGATAATTCGGTCGGTAAGGCTAACCCCAACACCTCCGTTTACATTCTCGGCCGAGATGGCAAGACTCTGCCGGTGGGCATGCCCGGAGAAATTGCGATCGGGGGTTTGGGTGTCGCTCTAGGCTACCTGGATCCCAAAGAGACGGCTCGGGCGTTTGTGACCAACCCACATAACGATGCCGGCCGCCCTACCATGTACAAGACGGGCGACAAAGGTGTCTTACAAGCCGATGGAAGTCTCAAATTCATAGGCCGGATGGAAGGCGACACAACTGTGAAAGTGCGTGGCCTTCGTGTAGACCTGGAAGACGTGGCGAGCGTCATGCGGCAATCATCAAATGGCATGGTTCTGGATGCCGTGGTGACTGTCCGAGGCCAATCCGCTTTCTTAGTTGCGCATGTCGTGCTGGATCCCACCTTTGACACATCTAGTCCTACGCTCAATCAGCTTGCCTCCAGTCTGCCGCTTCCGAAATACATGAAGCCTTCTGTCGTTGTGTCTCTACCACGCTTACCAATGAGCACGAATGGCAAAGTCGATCGAACAACAATTGCTTCACTGCCCTTGCCAATCGAGGAATCTCATCGATCTGGTGCCAGGCAGCTCACCCTCGATGAAGGAGAACTAAAGTTACTGTGGACCAAAGTGCTCAATATGCATAATGTTGCATCAACCCTGGACGCTGAGAGCGATTTCTTCGAAGCCGGTGGTACCTCGCTGCTTTTAATCAAGCTTCAAGCCGGCATACGTCTTTCAATGGGCATGGAAGTGGGACTGCATGATTTGTACAACGCCAGTACCCTCTCCTCGATGGCTGCCCTGATCTCAGCTCGCAAGGAGAGTTACAGGCCGCCTCATATTGATTGGGATGCAGAGACCAGTGTGCCAGCAGACTGCGAGGTCGCAAATTTCCATGATACGGTCGACACGCAAATCCAGGATGGCTTGGAAATTCTCCTGACGGGCTCCACCGGGTTCCTGGGAGATGCTATCCTCACATCGCTTCTTAGCAATCCAGCTGTCAAGATGGTGCACTGCATCGCGATAGATCCGGATGCACTATCACGCCATAGAACAGATCCTCGCATATCTCAACATGCCGGCAGCCTAGCAGCACCTCGACTGGGTCTAGACGAGAGCACTTTTGACAAACTCTTCAACGCTGTCCACCGCATCATCCACGCGGGTGCTCAAGGCCATTGTCTCAACAACTACATTGCCCTTCGCAAACCCAACGTGGGCTCAACAAGGATACTCGCTGCCGCAGCTCTGCGACGCAGAATTCCGATGCACTACATATCATCGAATCGCGTTACATTGCTGCATCCACGAGCTGAAGCTGCACTGCCACCCATCAGCGTCTCTGGATATGAACCTCGGAAAGACGGATCGGAAGGCTTCACGGCCGCCAAGTGGGTCTCTGAGGGTGTTTTGGAGAAGTTCGCAACAAATTCTTCCCTTCCAGTCACTATCCATCGTCCCTGCAATGTGGTGGGGTCCGAAGCGCCACTCGAGGATGCGCTCAACGCTCTGTTGCGGTACTGTAAGCTGCTGCGTGTGGTTCCTGCAGTCGGCGCGCTTGATATCAAGGGATTCTTCGATTTCCGTGATGTTGGCGAGGTTGCAGAGGAGGTTTCGGACGCAGTTCTGGGAGGGGGAGACAGGTCTCTGTCCTATCGGCATTACTCCAGCAATGTGAGAGTGACGCCCGAGGATTTCCGGGAGTATATGCAGAAGACTACTGGTCAGGAGATGGGCGAGATGCCTCTGGATCAGTGGCTACAGGCTGCACGGAAGGCAGGGATGGAGGACATTATCGTTTCTTACCTTGAAGCCGTGGTAGAGAAAGGTCACACGCTTGTTTATCCGTTCATGGGACGCACTTTGGAAGATGGGGAGTCTATTTGAGGATCCTTCCATAGCTTTGAAGTATGCGATGGTTTAGAAGGCGTATAGAGAGGAGCAAATGTAAACCCTTTTGTCGAATCAGGTGGCCTTGTTGTCGGGCAAAGATGTATCTGGGCAAAACACTTCCGCCATGGTAGTGTGGAGGTCCCAAATGAAGACTTGAAGGCGCCACGAATGTTTCCAATGCTCAATCAGAAGATGATCTGGTGAATGGAAGATTCCCTGTGGTCGATGACACCTTATGACCTTACCCAGTGACGAATCTAGCTAGCAACAAAGAAAAAATCCCCGTCACATGCATATTTTAAGAAGGGTTGGAGTACATTATCTTGAGGTCTACTGAGAACACCGCTTACCCCAACGATAACCCTAAGGGGTTTCCACTGGGGCCTAGGAAAAGTGCCGCCGCAGCGGATTGGGAAACGTGAATACAGAACATTTACAACTATCGTTACCTATAACCTCAATCCACCTTAATCACCTTTCCCCAAAGATCCAAGCTCTCCCAGACGGGAGGAGCCCATCCTTTATGATTACTATACACTGCCTTCCTCGTGCCCTCATACACTCTGCCCATTCTCAACTTGAAATCAGGAATGTCTTCTGCAGCACCAAACAGATCATTTTTGATGTTTTTGTCATCTCTCTTTCCATCTATAATTTCCCAGAGCTCCAATGATCTCAAAGTCGATGCATATTCACGCACAAAGTCCAAAAGCATCCGCTTTGGGATGTCATGGCCCTGGAGTCTGAGATGCTTGATTCCTTGCAGTGGTTTGAATGGCAGGCATTCTTTTACGAGAGAGTTGAAGAAAACCACATCACCAGCTCGCTTCTCTCCCGAAAGATATTCGTTGTAACAGTTCAAAACCAGAGATTCGAGCGATTCTGCCTGTAGGATCAGCCATTGGAAGGCATTGACAGAAGTCTTGATCTCGCTCAATCGGCCTGGCACGTCTGCTACCCAGGACGACACTCTATGGTCTGTGAGGCTGAGGTCCAAATGCGTCAGATTTCTGAAAGGCATATAATTCTCAAACTCGTTCATAGCTTCTGCTAGTGTCCAGGGGTCAAAGCGAGCAGAGTGGTGGCCGAGTGTGAGACGAGAGATTTCCAGATCGGAAGCGAAAAGACCGTAGCACATCATGCTGTAAGCCTTTTGTTCCAAGTTGTTGAATCCGAGGTTGAGTCTCCGCCCTCCCAGCTCACGCTCGAGTCGCTTGGTTCCGTAAGGCACTTGGAAGGATGAGTCCTCTGAATAGAACCCACCAGCGAGAGTTCTGATTTCTGGCATAATGCCAGCACGGTGACAGTAGTCGAAAATGAGACCGATGCACGTCTTCACATGTTCACGGAAGCAGATGTGCTGGTCGTACATCTCCTGCTGTTCCTTCGTGGTGATCCAGGTCGTCCATGGCTCGTCGCGCTCATCGCCTGGCTCGAAAAGGTTGATGTGGTAGTTATTTTCCTCGTCCTCAAGCACCGCAATATTGAACTTGATCACTTTAATGGCTTTATTGAAAGCCGGATGCATGCAAACCTCGATCAGTCGAGCCATACTAGCCGCGTCCATCATAAGAACATAGAGCTCCTTGAAATACGTTCTCGCCATGAGCTTGGTAGTTCTGGCTGCCATATCCTTGCATGTGAGGCGAAGATTGAACAAGTCTTCGCTTGGGAGAAATTCAGCGGTCCATTCGAACAGCTCTTGCGGTAGATTCTGCAGATGGCTGGGTGATTCCCCAATTGAATTCATCGGGGAAGGGAAAGGGGATTCGTCAAGTTCCTGAGGCAGGTGCAGGAGATGATTCGGCGCATCCTTTGGCATAGGAGATTCCTCAGCCATGTTCGAAGCTGGTATCTCAGAGAACAGCGCGTTCAGGTTGTGAAGATACACGCGAAGAGACAAGATAGGCAGAATATGAACAACGCGTTGAATGAAGGTTTCGCATCGTGACTCGTGGGGTGGCGTGAGATGCTGAAGAGCCCCTGAGTGAGCTCAGAAATACATCCCTGTAGTGCCCACAACGCATCCTCTCTATTTTACCACCAACAAAGAAGAGAAGAAAACAAACAACTCATCTGTACAATCCAGTGCATTAAGCATTCAACTGCCTTACAAATATGTACATCACTCCTCTTCCTCCTCCTCCCTCTCCCTCTTTTCTGTCCACTCACACACGGAAACCGCGCAGCTAGCTCGCAGGCAATGGTATCTTATCTCGCTTTTCTCATCATGAAAAAAAAAAAGTCAACAATCCCTCAAAACAAAGACCAGCTGTCTCTCTCCTCGAGTGAGAAAATCCACGGCGCCTGCGGCACCTCTCAGAAAGCAAAGCGCAAATAAACAAATCACAAAATCGCAGGCGTGCGTGCCAGGGTGGGTGTCATTCATCTCGTGCGTCGGTTCCTGCCGGCCAGCGCTCGTTCTCTTGCAAGCAAGCAGCGACGACGATCGGCGTCTCTTCTTTCCCTCCTCCTCCTTCTTCTTCTTCTTCTTCAATCAACCAAGCTTCACCCAGCTCATATCACTGTTGGTCGGCTTGGCATCTCCCTCTTTCATATGCTCCTTGTCGTCCTCAACTCCGCCCGGGAAGACCGTCATATCAGACGCGGTGCTATCGCGGACATCACCCACTTTCGCGCCAGCAAAAGGAGCCTTGGGCGGTCTGGCCCAGGCCATATCATCGTCCGCCTCCTTCCCATCTGGGAACACTGTGACGTCGGACGCAGTGCTATCGCGCACATCCCCAGCCTTCGCCGCGAACGGAAGCCTAGGCATCTCCAACTTCGGACTAGCAGGCGCACTCTGATTCAACCTCGAGCTCTTCGGCTTCACGTAGGTGGTTCCAGCTCCAGGGAAGAAGCCTGTCCCCTTGCCGCGACTGGGTCTCCTTCCGCTCGGGTCGTATGAAGTCGCGGTGTAAACGCTGCTGGTTCTGCGCTCATGCGAGTGGCTGCTTCCGATATCCCTGTCCCGGGAGATCATACCATGATTGCCACTCATGGGCGTCCAGGGTGTATGACCAGACTCGTTATAGAACTCGCTGGTAGCCGTACTATCAAGCGTGCTGCGGTTTCCATAAGAACTGATGCTGGTAGCCTGGCTCCTCCTAGGATCCACGATCAGTCCGCGTTGACCTTCGGCAATATCCACACTTCCTCTGCTTGCGAAGTCATCCTGAGAATTGAAGTAATGCGGACTGCCCGTTGCGACTTTACTCAGCCGGTGGCCGTCGCCAATCTTGGCGAAGTCAATGTCGAGAGGAGGAACTTTGACAGAAGTCGAGATGCGTGAGTTTTGGGATGCCGCTCCATCCTGCGAGTACTCTGATTCCCTGCTGGAAGCAGTGTTACTAGGACCAGGTTTGACATAGACGGAAGGAATGTGTGACACGCCGTTCGGTCCAGTGGGTTGTGTTGTGGCGAAATACTTCGACCAACCCGAGCTGCGCTTCCTCTCAGCGCGGGTATCGGGGTCGAGCGAGTTATTGTTAAGAACCGCAGCGCCCGGCACTGCTAATTTCGAGCCATTGCCGCCAGATTTGTCGCCAATGTCCATCATTTCGATCTTTTCAGACGGCATGCCGGTCTTTTTCTTAACAAGGGCCGCGGTGCTTTCAAAGCTGGCTTTGGTTTGATGGTTCGCGTTTCGCGAAGGGCTGTATTTCCCCGTGATGATCGCAAGCGAGCTATGCCCGCTGTGATCTTTGCCTGGTGCCCAGTCGCGGTTGGGTGGCGCGAGCTGCTCAACTGACATACCGGCTTCTTTCATGAATGATGCTCCGCGATCGGCGAAACTCATGCGGTTGGAATCTTGAGCATTCTTCTCTTGTTGATACCCTGCCTTCCTCTTCGCTTTCATCTTTCGCCATCTGAGGAGGAGCAATGCGATGATGAAGATTGCAGCAATGCCTAACAAGACTCCCAATGTGATACCAAGCGTCTTCATCATTCTGTCATGAGCGCTCAGTCCACCTGATCCAGACGCTGCTGATGTAGACGCTGCCGGCTCAGCGGTGCGTGACGCTGTCGATGTGGCGGAAGTCGTCGAGGATGGCTTGAGCGGGACTTGTTCCTTCACACCAAAGAAGTCGTCCGGGTCAACCCACGAGTTCTTGTCCCGGTTGTACAAGATGATAGGCTCATCCTCATTACCGCCGGCCATAACGACCAGACCTTCGGAGTTTTGCGCAATGGAGCAATCCGTCCGGGTTGAGGTCGGCGCATTGGTGCTGTTATACGCAGGCCAGTTACTGAGAGTCAGGTCCCGCTTTCGTTTTCTTGATGATGATGTTGATGATGATGATGATGTTGATGTTGATGAAGAGCCGTTGACGGTCTGTCCATTGGGAGCCGTCTCTCCGCCAGCATCTAGCAGCACAATGTTCGAAACGGTATTGGGGGAAATGCTCATGTCGTAGAGTTGGAGAACCTTGCTCCCATCGCTACCGTCGATCAATATACCTCTAGTACTAGGATCCACGGGCGCGGATAGATTTGTTCCAAGACGTGTCCATCCATCCTGGGCGCCGAACAGCCATACACCGGTGTTGGTTGTCTCACCACCGACCATGACTGCATGGCTGCTGTTCCACCGCTGCAGGATGGGTTCGGTGGCGGGCGGCGCGTTCGATACGAATGAGTCAATAATATATGGCGACTGTGTCGAGAGGAGGAACGTTTGGGAGGACAGCAGTGACGGCGCGTCATCAGTCGAGCCGGCATAGACCAGAATGTCCTTCGAGTCCTCCAGATATGCCACGCTGTGGTTGGTCCTCGTCCGCAAGACATCTGCCGGAGGGGACAGAGTTTCCCATGAGCTGTTTGCAAAGATATATCTCTGCAGTCCCGAGTAATCGTCCGATGTGCCGCTTCCTCCAATTACATACAGTGCATCTCCAGCTTTCACACACGCAGGCTCTGTTACATTCTGCGGCGGCGGAGCCTCCTCGGAAACGGTGGCATTCTTCTGGAGGGGTAGGGATAGCAGCTTCGAGTCGGAGAGGACGTAGAGGGTGTCGTTGTCAATGGCGGAACAATGGCCGCTCAGCGCCTTCAGTGCCTCTTGTGAGTCCTCCATGTGCGCCGGCGCCGAGTCTGGCACTTTTCCGGTGGCCCAGCGCCGAGATGCTGGTGCTACTCACCGTTTGCGGGGCGCGGTGTCGCGCAGGGGAGGAGGGTCGTCGTCGTAGATGTGGTTTACTGTAAGCATGTGATCGTGCCGAGTCCTCGAATCTCGTGGGTGGATTTGTCCTGCTGTATCTCCGTGGATGCTGATGTTCTCTCCTTCCTTCTCTCGGGTCGGTGGGCAGGTGCGTGGTCGAGGTGAGTGGAAGGTGCGGTCGGGGTCGGGGTGCGTCAAGCGAGTGGAATTCGTCCCAGGACGATGAGGTAAACGAAAGTCGAAGAGGCGAGGTCCCTGTCGCTTTGGCTGGTGTTTGTGTCTCGTTCAGGGCCGTGAAACGCGTCCAGCTCCTCAGGCCAGTGTTCGGTATTGAATCGAAGCAAGAATGAAGCAAAAAACGAGTGTGTCCGACCAGCAACTAGCTCCGTCTCTCTTTCTCTTTCCCTTCTCCAACAGGAACGCGAATAACCAACAAACCACGACACCTGTGACACTTCCGCTTCCTGGCTCTGAAAATGAAGTCTCGAGCCTACCACGCAAACAACTGCGAGGTGGACTTTGGGGGCTGCTGACTCTCGGAGCTGCCCCTGACGCTACTGCAACGCTAGCAATTAAGGCTCCGTGCCAAAGTACCTCCGTACCGCCAGGATGAGACTAACGCGCCAACGCCTACACTCCCCAACGTCGCGACACGAGATCTCATCACACAAATCGACGTCGACCGAGTGCTGCACCGCCGCTCGACCTGTTCTTCCGCTCATACAGGGTTGATAGCACATCTTCTGCCGCATGCCTGCATTTCTGGAATTCTTCCACGAAACAACAATGCCTCACAATCTGCTCCAGCTCCTTGTTTCCCAAGATCTGTTAGCCGCGGCACTCTCTCTCCCTCTCGAATGTGATTAATCCACCGCCGTCTCCAATCACAGCGCCTACAACGGCAACAGCACCAATCCACCCACAGCTCCTCTTCTCTCTCCTCTTCTCTTTCTTGCTTTCCCCTCTACCAAACACATCCCTACAAGAGTCCCACCAAACGTGGCTGTGTTACACGCCCATCCTAGCTCGCGTGGGGTTTGAAACAACGGTGCTGACAATCCTAACTATTTCCAATCTCGACAACCTCAAAAGAAGTCCAAAAGCAGTCGTCTCTCCGGCCAGCGAGAAAGTCAGGATACAACCACTGACAGAACTCAGAGACAATGACAGAACCTTGAGAAATGAGAGTTTGGGTTTCAAGGAAAAGTGCTCGAGTCATCAGAACGCTGGTCTGTTGCAGAGCGCTTCGAGAAGCAGCGAAGACCAAAGATTTCGATTTTCTTAATCACAGTGCTTCGACTCGCTTGGTCGAGGACCCACCATGCTCATCTCATTAATTTGACAATGGTGCGATGAACCGTTCGGTAAGATCGGAGTAGATTGGGCACAAGTCCGGAAGAACCAGAATGGTTCATATATCGGCCACGCCGTATATTTGCAAACGTCGACTGCCAACGTCAGCAGTCGTTGAACGGGTTTGCTCACAAGAATAGGACCGACCGCACGTGGTTGCCGATATAACAACAATCGCAAACGAGAGCCAGACACAGGACCAGAATGAAGCTTCATTCTCCCAATACTCGATGCATCTATAGATGGAACCAGCCATGCTGAACTTTTCTTCAAAGATTGCCCTTCCTTCCCTGTCACTCATCCCTTCACCTCATTAGTAACATCCACAAACCCCTCCCACTGCCTCAACGCCTCTCCACTCCGTACACACCACCTAGCCCTCCTCAGCCCCTCCTTCCACCTCAACCCTCCCGGTCCTCTCTCCTTGACCACAATCCCATCATCGTCTTCTCCCATAGCACTCTCATCCGCCTCCGTGATCCCACTCAGCGTGATCAACGCCGCAGTGTTAAGCAGTACGAAATGCAGCACAGGATCATCATCCCTCATCTCCCCTTTCAAAATCTTCATCAATATTTCCGCATTCTCAGCCGGTCCTTTTCCTCCATGCACAGTCTCCAGCGAATGTCTCGGTAGTCCAAAGTCATCGGGCGTGAGCATGAACTTTGTGATTTCGACGGGAGATTTTGGAGTAGGAGAATGTAAGTACCAGCAATGCGTGGGTCCCGCACAGGACAACTCGTCTAGGTCCTCCTCGCCGCAAACTACGAGCGCCTTTTTGGCTCCAGAGAATCGTAGAGCATCAGCAAAGTTTTGGCCGATATCGTGGCGCGCTACGCCTAGTATTCTGCATTCTATGAGGCCAGAATCATGGACTGGGTTCGCGAGAGGACCGAGGAGGTTGAAGATTGTGCGGACGGGAACTTCTTTCCGGACTGCGGCGGAGTGTTTCATTCCCGGATGCCATTCTCGGGCATAGAGGAAGGCGTAGTTCGTTTTTCCATAGATATGAGGGAGATTGGCAGCGGTCGTTGAAGCGATTATTGGGGGACGAGGAGCATTTTGCAAGAGATCTGCGGATCCTGAAAGGGAAGTTGAGGAATTGTTTCCGTGTTTGGCGATCAAGAGAAGAGCGGAGGAGAGGATTGAGGCTGTAGTGCTGACGTTGAAGGTGTTGTGGCCGTCGCCTCCTGTTCCTACTATGTCGCACTAGTATTCAATCACATCATTAGCATTGAATTCGAGACTCGACCAACTTCGAGTATGAAGCAAGTTCACTTACGAGTCCGCCACCATAACCGCCTTCCTTCTTGCCTCTCTTCTTCACAACCGCATGCAAGGCCTGTGCATCCACTTGCGCGGCATTGGCTCTCATAGAACTCGCACAAGCCGCCAAGACTTCAGCCGAATGGTCCAGAGCCGTGGTATGCAGGGCCCATAACAAGACGCCGAACTGGACCGGTGAAAGACTGTTGGAGAAGATGAGGGCGACCGCCGCGGCGATCTCAGCGGCGGAGACGGAGCGCGCAGACTCTAATGTCGACAGCCTCTTAAGCAGTGTCGAGATTGAGACGGTGCCCACTACGTTTTCCGCATTGGTGGACATGGAGTCCGAACGTGAGTGATGATATGGGGGATGTTTTGTTTTCTTTTTGGCTGTAGAAATATTGGAAGGGAAAGATGCGGTTAAGAAAGTATTGATGTATCACTCTTGCTCTATAAATTTGTAAACATGTGGCTTTTCTGTTTGCGAGAAAGTGTGATGAGTCGGATTGGAATTGATGAACTTTATTTGGGGGATGATTGCGGAGGACGGACGGGGATGTATTCCATCTTCGATACGACACAACAGACATCACAGCATCTACCTCACCGTCGCCGCCATCCCCGCTCCCTTCTCCGCTCTCCGGATGCTCCACCTCAACTGACAACACCACTACAATGCCTCCTCGACCCCGGCTTCCCGCCGCACCACTCCCGCAGTACATCTGCCTCAGCTGCCGACATGCATCCTCCGCCGGCCGCTACACCACAACTCCCGCCCCGTCCCTCAAATCTGCCGCAGCACCGCTCCTAACGCGCTATCCTCCAACGCAACCGCCCTCTTACAAGCCTCCGGAGTTCCGAAAATCGCAACTCCATCGCCAATATCAGTCCTTACTACGCGCCTCACCATTGATGCTAGTCTTCCAACACAACAATCTCAAATCCGCCGAATGGGTCGGTATTCGCCGTGAGCTTGCTACAGCACTGGCTAAAGTGGATGAGGAACTGGGTGGTGAAGTTGGCAGCGATACAAAACTACAAGTGGTGCAGACGGGCATATTCTCGAGTGCATTAAGGGTTGTGGAGTTTTGGGATCCCAAATTCGACTCGCAACAATCAGACCCGGCTGGAAATCCCAAAAAGGGCTCCAAGTCATCACATGGATTGAGTAAGAAAGCATATGAGGTGGCCAACGCGAACAAGAAATCTACCCAACACGGTCTGGAACCTCTACTTTCTGGCCCTCTAGCGGTTCTGACGCTCCCGGCCGTGAGTCCTGCGCATTTGAAAGCTGCGATCCAGATTCTAGCGCCCAGTGCACCGGATTTCCCGGCGCCGAAGAGGAAGGCTGTTCCGTCTTATCATGAACCGAGCGTGCAGGCTGGATTGCAGAAATTCATGTTGCTCGGAGCAAGAGTTGAGGGCAAGGTGTTTGACTTGGAGGGCGTCAAATGGGTGGGAGGTATTGAGGGCGGGCTCGACGGATTGAGAGCGAGGTTGGTGCAAATGTTGCAAGGAGTTGGAGGAGGTGTTACGAGGACTTTGGAAGCCGCTGGGAGGAGTTTGTATGTTACTGTTGAGGGCAGAAGGGGCATGTTGGAAGAGGAGGAGAAGGGAAAGGGTGGTGCTTCTAAGGGGAAATCAGAGGCAAGCTAAGGCGATGGGGGAAGAGGCGGCTCAAAGCTGGTGATTGTATTATCAGGAAACTGTACAAATGTGTAAAAGAGGTTGTGGTCAGGGATTTATTCAGTGTGCGAACTCTCTCGAAGAGGACTGAGACAGGAAACAACTCGAAATCAAACACAAGTCGGGATCAACTCAGAGCTACTAGGTGTATTGGGAAAATTGATGTTGCGTATTTTCCCTTTGGCAAGTCAAGAGGTGGTTACGGGTCGCGAGCAGGCTAATATCCTCTAGGATAGCAACATCGCCTTTGATACGCCACCGTTTGGCAAACGGCTAGAACATCGATGTGTCTTGAACACATGACCAAAATGTACATCAAAGTACGACAATCATAAGGTTGTCTGCGGGCAGTGACATCGAGGATTCTGGACGATCTTTGCTCAAGGTAGCGGTTTTCCAGGCTCCAGCTTTCTCGGGATTTGTCGGTATGGGATACTGCCAAGTAAGGTACGTACAGTCTCGTCTGTCAAGATTGTCAACTTGCAGTAGCACAAGGCTTCCACACTTATTTAAGAAGTGTCACTTTTCCCTATTCTTTGTTGTCGCATTTTTCACATTTTCCTTCGACTTCTTCGACTTCTCACTGTCGACGAAGGCCCGGACCAAACCTGTCTCATACCAGAGAAGATAGCACAGCAAAAGACCTGTCCGCAAACCAAACAAACTCAACTCAAGGTACGTCTGGAGAGGCATCAAGTGAACAAGCAGTACATATATTGATCAATCGAAGTTACAAGGCTTCCTACGAAGACCTCCGACGATGATGAAAAAAGCTGGGAACTTGTAGACCGCGAAGAGGCCTCTAGTCAAGCACCAAGAAATGATCCCAGGTCATCTTCGTCTACGCATTTTGATATTACACTGGGTAACCAGTGGTTGGGAAAACATACCCTGTTCTCGTATGATAGTAGCCAGACGACTTCATATGAAGGGTGAAAGAAAGAATGTGGTTCGGTTCATGATACCTTTCCGGACCAAACTCTACATGGATCAGATGCATCCGTGTTCTTTACAGGCTGGCTTTGCCTTGACGTTGCTTGATGACTAGTTTGAGGACTTTGATCCAGTTGCTTCTCGTCTGTACTGTATCAAATAGACCTCGTTCTGATCATAGTCGGCTGGCTCGTAATGTTGTTTTGAAGTTCACGCACGGTGGGATCGTTTGGTAGGGTGCGGTGTTGGTTAAGGTACTACGTTATGTTGTGAAGTGAAACAGGAGAAAGATGTGCCTTTTCGGAAGCTCGGATCAACTTTGAGCCTGGCCTTCTTGCCCTTTAGAACTACGACCTCACGCGTCAGCAGGAAAGCTTGGCCGAAGCTTGAGGCGAGGCGGTAGTGATCACGTTGCCTTCAGGTTGTTTCCATTCTTTGCATCTCCAGTACAGCACACATCTTACAACAAACCTCCCTGTTCCCTCCTTAGCAAACACGCAGCTCATTCCCCAACAAATCCCTCTCCCTGCACTTCACTCGCTCAGTGCAATACTCTCGCTCCATGTCCATGTCCGCCCTCACAGCCAACGACGACCCCTTCGCCGACCCAGGAACCATCTCCGACTCGACTCACTCCCTGCCCGAGACAACGATTCTCCCCATCTCACAGACAGCCACACTAACCCTCGGAACGGAAGCGCTCATCCTTTTGGACGAATCTCTCCGATCTCCCTCGCTGTCAAATGCCTGTGGTCTCTTGCCCCAACTCTCCAAAAGCACCCGCGCCATCCCATTCCACAATGTCCTTTGGGCGGGCCTCCAGGACTCGACGCTCCAAGTGCGATATACACAGACTGTGGGACGAAAGGGAAAGAGCTGCAGGGTTGAGACGCTGAAATACGACATTCCTGACGAGGACAAGAGTCTGAGGCAGAGAGCAGAGAGATGGATCGCTTCCCTTCTAGATCGTGCATATCCTCCCGGAACACAACGCAGGAAAAGAGTGAAAGTTCTAGTGAATCCCTTCGGAGGCCAAGGCTACGCTCAAAAACTCTGGGAGCGAGAAGTCCAACCCATTTTCCTAGCCGCGGACTGCGAAGTGGATGTTGAACGAACTACATATCGAGGGCACGCCATCTCGATTGCTGAATCTCTCGATTTGGAGAAATATGATGTGGTAGCTTGTGCAAGCGGAGACGGCCTTCCACACGAAGTCTTTAATGGACTTGCAAAACATAAATCCGGAGGAAGGAGAGCGTTGGGCAAAATCGCAGTCGTGCAAATACCCTGTGGCAGTGGAAACGCAATGAGTTTGAATCTCAACGGAACGGACTCGCCTTCTCTGGCAGCTGTGGAGATCGTCAAGGGAGTTCGAACGAAACTGGATCTCGTGGCTGTCACGCAAGGAGACAAGAAATTCTGGTCCTTCCTCTCGCAGGCAGTGGGGATCATCGCCGAAAGCGATCTCGGGACGGATTCTCTACGCTGGATGGGAAGTTTCCGCTTTACTTGGGGAGTTCTGATCCGTGTTCTTGGGAAAACAATCTATCCCGCCGAAGTGTCTGTTGTAGCGACGAGCGAAGATAAGAATGAGATTCTGGAGCAATACAGAGCGAAAGTCAGCGAGCATGAAACTGCCGTTGCGAAAGGGCATACCATGCCACCTGGACTTGAAGACATGTCGAAAGAGACGGAGCTCCCGCAATTACGATATGGAACTGTGCAAGATCCACTGCATGAAGATTTCACAACGACCGACATAGCCAATCTGGGAAATTTCTACGTGGGAAATATGTGCTACATGTCTCCCGACACACCTTTCTTCCTCACATCTCTCCCCTCGGATGGGCGTCAAGATATGGTTACCGTCCCTGGCGATATCCCCAGATTGACGGCGTTGAAGATGCTGGCTACGGTCGAGGATGGGAAGATGATGGCTTTTCCCGAGGTGCAGTATAGGAAGGTTGTGGCTTATAGGATTTCTCCACGGATGGCGCCCAAGGGACAGAAGGGCAGAGTGAGGAGGAATCTGAGGAGGTGGTTGGGTGGGAGTGGGGGGAAGGTTGAGGGGAGGAGGGAGGGGTTGATTGCTGTTGATGGGGAGAGGATTGGGTTCGAGGCGTTTCAGGCGGAGGTTGTGGAGGGGTTGGGGTGCGTGCTTAGTCGGAGTGGGGGCGTTTATGAGGTTGGGACGTTGGGGCAGAGGTGAAGGCTGAGTGAGGTATGAGTCGTTTGCAAGGCGTGAGAGCGGCAAAAAGTTTGGGGACTGTGTGTTGAGCTGCTTTTGGGAAAGCTGGCGTTATGAGGATGATGATACCCAGGATTCTTTTTGAATCTACTACTGACTTGTACGAGTATGTTTTTACTTTGTTGGGGAAATTATGGATAGATGAGATGAGAATATTACGGTCTTTGAAAGCTTTGGTTGTTCACAATGTCCTTTTCGAGGGAAATGCATTAAGTTGAAATTGTGAATTGATTCTCTTTCAATTCAACACAGTCACACCAGTCCTCTCAACATACAATTATTCACATCTACAACCAAAGCCACCTCAGCTTCTTAAATCATCTCACGACCCTTGCCCTTGTCTCTGGCACCAGCACCGGAAGATTTACTAGAACTCGCCCGCGCTTCCTTCTCCCCGGATACACTCCTAGAATTCGACTTTTCATTTCCTAAACTGGCTCTCCCCTTCCCTTTCTTCCCCGAACTCTCGTCAGTGGTAGAAGTGCTGGCAGCCACAGGATGTTTGGTAAAGTCCTCTTTCCAAAGAATAGTAGCCGCTTCATCTTCGGCTGTGAAGCCCGCTACTAGATTTTGGAAATGGAGGCGGGTTTGTTGGATTGTCTGAATATCATGATCAGAAACAGCACACGGAAGATTGGAGAAGAGACGAGGATCAGGATGGAGGGAGAAGATAAGAAGAATAAGGTATAAGCTTACTTCACACCTCTCAAAAGAAATCCAACTGAGCTTCTCATAGCTCTGGAGAATTTTGACGGCAGCATTGCGGTTTGCGAGGGATTCGAAGGATTCTGGGGTTTCTTGTTGGGCCGTTGTGGAGGAAGTGGATGCCATTGTTGTCGTGGAAGACAGGGAAAAGACGAGGCGAGAAGAGGGAGGCAGGCTGTAAGGTAGTTTGGATCACATGCGAGGGTGAGACATGAGACGTGAGCTGTCAATTCTCTGCAGCCATCCTTCTTATTGCGAAGCGAAGAAAACCTGGAAATGTGATGGATGTGTTGAGCTGGGGCTGTTGCAAGATTCGAGGCTCTTTTGCGGGGTGGGATTTTCAATCTGGTGGGGAGGTCATGGTGGTGCTTGTGAAGGACTCATTCTGGATATGTTAACGGCGTGCATGTAAATAGTATATATTGTGGAGGGGAAGGTGCCTTTGGAGGTGATGTCGCTTGTAGAGGGGCTCCTTCCACGCTAGAATTCTTTCACAAGGTAGCGAGGCGACCCCTGTAAGCTCAACGCGTAATGGCGGGAGAGCGATGGGAATCTCGCGTTGCACTCCATCATGATCATCCACCCACCAAATCAATTGCATCGCTTGGGGAGGAGTGTTGATGTCGAGATCCTTTTCATTGATTCGATGAGGAAACAGTTGGGCATCTAGTCACTCTTTTCTGGTGTAATTCATCTGATTCTCGGGTCAGCATTCAAGGCTGTTCACAGTACAACACCCTCCACTTCCACTTGACTTCCACTTCCACAATGCGAAATCCATGCTCGATCCTGCCTCGGAGGCTGCAGATCGTGGTGACGCTCTCGTTGACGGTCGTCTTCTGCATCATCTTCCTGGGCACCTCGCACACGGACGACTTTGACCCTCTTCTCCAAAAAGTGCCGTATGGCCCAGCATTACAGAATAATGTCCACAACGCCATTGACCACGCCCAACACGTCGTCGATCGACTTCCCAACCCGTTTGGCACGCCGGCCCACACTCCACCGCCCGAGCAAGCCAACAGCAGCAGCGGAGATGCCCGGTGGTACAGCGATTGGAAATGGCGGAACCCCTTCAGCTCCGACACCACGCGCGATGAGGAGCGAGCCGTCCTCCCCCCTTTGGCGGTGAGGCCGCCCGTGTACACGTATTTCGACACGCAGGGACGGAGGAAGGATGAGCAGAGTCGCCAGGCCGAGCAGGAATTGCTGCTGATCTGGCGCCGGGCGTGGTGGGCGAGTGGATTCCAGCCGGTGGTGCTCAGCAAGTCGGAAGCCACCAACAACCCCTTGTACCGTCGCATCCAAGGCATGGAGGTCAAGGACGCGGTGCAGATGGAGATGATGCGCTGGCTGGCGTGGAGCAACATGAATGGAGGAATTCTGGCAAACTTCCTGGCTCTGCCCATGGCCGCCTACGATGACCCCCTACTCTCCTTCCTGCGAAGGGGCGAATACCCGGCCCTCACCGGCTACGAAGGGCTGGGAAATGGACTCTACGTCGGCTCCAAGCAATCCGTGACTGCCGCCCTCGAAGCGGCCCTCGACTCTCCCGCCCTCAAAAGTGTGGACAAACTCGAAGACGCTCTCCCTCTCGACACCATGACAATCGACTCTCCGCCCGCCTCCATCGCCTTCTACAGCGTCGCCACCCTCAAAGCCAAATACTCGCCCATCAAAGAACTCCTCGAAGCGAAATCCGTCGCCGAAGCAATGGCCCTCCTGCCGGATCTCATCAACTCCCACCTCCACACCACCTGGCGCGAGCGTTTCCCAAAAGGCATCTCCGTCCTCAAACCACTGCCACACAAATCAACCCCTCTCATCGAATCCGCCATTGACATTGCCAGAAATCTCACCCAATGTCCGCTGACACCCATCCCAACAAGCTGTCCGCCCAATCGACCAAAATGTAAACCCTGCATGTCCAGCAAAATGGGTGTTTCCACCTTGAAAGTGTTCAGGAATGATAGCGCCACATTCACAATCGGCGTAGTTCCTCATCCTTGGACGATGCAAACTCTCGTCAAAGACCGCGAGGACATGGACCTTGCTTACATTCGCAGAAAAACAGAACGGGATATTTGGATCGAGGCTGCCACCAAAGAACTACTTGGAAGTGGCGTCAGCTCCCTCACCCGTTTACCTAGTTTGAAGAATGCAGTCGCAACCGAACATGGAAATTCCCAAAGCTTGTGGTTGATAGCCGAGCAAGAAACGAGTATAGAAGACTTGGACTGGGTCTTTGGCTTCAAAATCCCTCGTCATGGTGATAATGCGGTTGATGATGGAAAGTCTGAGACTCCGGTTCCTGGACCGGAGAGGAGGCCTCCGAAGCCTAGACCCGAGTATGGGGATGGGCCTGTTCCTTCTGAAGCGCAACTTGAGAGGGAAAATACTCTGTTTGAGAGTGCGAGAGTGTGGTTGGGGAAGCAGGGGAAAGAGGAAAAGGAAATTAGGGGGGTGGTCGAGGCTTGGAATTTGGCCGATACCGAGGCTTGGAAGTTTGTGAGGGCGTGGAATGAGAGGAGGGGCTTGGAGAGGAGGGAGTGGGAGAGGCAGGAGAAGGATTTCGTCGGGAGGGGTGGCGTTTTGGGGAGGTGGATTGATAGGGTTACTTGAGGGAGGTGGATTGATGACATGAGAGAGGAGGATGAACGGGTTGCATATATTTTGTATTTGACTGGATTGGCTTTGGGGCGATGGCGTTGGGGTTTGGTGGGAAGGGGCGTTCTTTGGGGGGGAGATGTGGGATTGGGAAGAGATGTATTTGTCTGTATGTATCAGTCCCAGGAAATTTTCATTTGCTGTTCGAGTGGGTTGTATCTTTTAGATTGATACTCTCTTACTTAGCTTACATACACCTATGGACGAAGGGAAGAGCGGGGCCTTAATTGGGTTCCTTTTTGTTGTAACGCAAGTGGGTGTTTCCGTTCTTCACTTTCGTTCTGCTCTGCTCGAAGACATTAACAGTATCGTGCTTCCTTTCTGTACCACCCTGACGTTCTTGGGGCCTCTCTCGTTCTTGGTCATTCTCTACACTATCAACGGGTCTGATCTCCTTCTCTTATCCATCTCTTTTGTTTCCTGATTCCTGCTAAGAGCCAACTGTATTCATTTGGGGCGGTCTTGCCTTGCCTACAACATGGCGAGTCCCTTCCATTCTCGCTCCTTACCCACAGTCTTACGTGTCGTTTCTTTTCTTACATCAACACCCAAGCATCAGCATCTGCATCTGTAAACAGCATCTCCAGCATCTATAGGCTCCATCGATGAATACAACAGTCCTACGGAACTCTCAACATGGTACAGCCTTTGAAGAAGATATATCCAATGAATCCGCCACCCCTTCCAGTACGAAAAGATTTCCTCGCTCCCAATACCATCATCCAGCTGAAAAACAACGTCCCCATCCCCCATCTCGCTCCCGAACTCCGCCCTGCCGCACACTACAACTACGCCGACTTCGCCATTCCTTCCACGGAAGAGGACCCTACCAAAGACAGACTAGGCCGTCAAGCACGTTTCAGCAAAATCGACGCAAAAATGAACATCATCGACACATACTGGGACTCCCACCGCACACTCTCCGGCAAACGCGCCAAGAATGTCCTCAAGATGATCCGCAATGGCCCACGATTCAAAAACTAGGAATTGGAAATGCATCGCAGACAACGGCTGAAACGACCAAGAGCGACGGCTTTCTCGTCGGCTTGCGATGGCTGCGGGAGAAACTCTACTTCGGAAGGGTTTGTGCTGTTGTTGGGTGCCTGTCCTCGGAACTGTGGGTGGGCGTGGTATTGTGGGAGAGCTTGTCAGCAGAGTCATTGGGATGAGGGGCATAGGACCGAATGTGATGGTTCGGGGAAGGAAAGGGAGAGAGTAGTTTGGACAGAGGATGATGAGAAGGAACAAAGACGTCTTCGTGAGCTTGCGGAAGGAGCGGCTAGTCGATTGGCTGCGCAGACATCTGGGAGTGGAAAGAATGTGGATGATGGGGAGACGAGCGGATTGAAGAGGAAGCCGGCACCGACGGGTTCGGTTTTGACGCAAGCATTGAAGCAGGATACTCTGTGTACCCGTTATGAGGCTTGTGAGACTCCCGAAAACCCGCTGAGGATATGTGGGAGGTGTCATTCATCATACTATTGCTCGCGGGAATGTGCGGAGGAAGATTGGGATGATCATCAGAAGTATTGCAAGGCAATAGTCGCTGTTGGAAGAGAAGGGGAACAGCTTGTATGTGCTCGTTGTGGGGAAGTGCAGGGGGAAGACGGGAAGGGGTTGGTGCGTTGTTATCTTTGCAGACAAGTGTGTTATTGCTCCATGTATTGCGAGATGAGGCATTGGATGAAGCATCGGGAGGTTTGCGATAGGGGTAGAAGGGCCTGAGATCTTTTTTCTCCATGATGCGTCTCTTGCTTTTTTGGAAACGCGACTTTGCAAAGCAGCCGTTGGACGCTGTAAAAGATCGATGCTGGGTGGGATGGAGTGCGGTGATTGAAGCGAGGGTAATGTAGGTCGAGGGATTGGAAGAATATCAATGATGCTGTCAAGAGGATTCTCACCTCATCTCTGGGGACGTGAGAGTCCTGAGGCCGAAGGGGCGAGGTATTCAGGGGTTCAAGCTTAGGGCTGGGAAAGTGTTTTGGGCATTCGCAAGAACAACTGGAGGGGTCTTGGTGCTCCGAATGATAAGGTAGAGCGTAGATGATCTGGTTCTGGGAAGAAATATGAGTTGAAAGTGAAGTAGTCCGGCGGGCAGTGGACTTGGTGTTTCTTAACAGCAACTTGCTCAACCTTACGAGCTGGGCTTTTGAATCTTTGCTCAATCTCATTCGATATACCATCGTTTTCGGTGACCAAAGAAAGCAAAAGCAAAATACAGAAAAGGAAATGTCAGAGCTATGACTTGGTAGGGATAAGATCAGGAAAAGGTCAGCCAGAGGTGATATTCTTCCATTTGCTGTACTGGAGGAAGAACTAATACATTAAGATGTCGTCACCGCCGACTAGTAATTCTCAAAGCAAACGCTCGCATCTTTACTTCATGCCCAAAGTGGTATCATCGTTCCCCAAAACAGAAACACGCCCCGTTACGACGACTTTTGTGTCCGTAAGCCGCAACGACGAAACACCCATCGTAAATGCGACGATCCCGGAAAAGAATCGTCGCGTACATCAGATTCTGGTTCGCAAATTCATTTTGCTTACAGAGCGAGCACGGCCAGAGCACCCATGACCATCATTGGGGCGGCAGTGATGTAAGAACCAGAGCCGGAAGAGGTGTCGGTGGCGGAGCTGACTGCGCTGGATGCAGATGCGGCAACATCGCTGGCGCTGCTGCTGGCAGAAGCAATGGCGCTGCTGGCAGAGCCCGAAATGGAGGTGAGCTTGCTTGCGGCAGAGTCAGTAGCAGACGAGATCACGCTGCCGGCAGAGTCAGTGGCCGAGGAAGCGGAGGCGCCAATACCACCAACACCTAAGGTGAAAGTCAGTATGAATCTATAAATCAAGGACTGTACGAATACTCACCAGAGATGGTGGTCGAGCCAGTGGTGGTGGTGTAAGTAGAGCCGTCACTGGTGACAATAGCAATGAGGGCAGATGTAGTGATGGCAGAAGAGCTGTCAGAGCCAGCACCAGAGCTGTAGATGGTAGTCGAGCCAGTGGTGGTGGTCAAGGTAGATCCACCAGTGGTGACAACACCAACCAGGGCGGAGGTAGTGATGGCAGAGGAGCTGGCCTCGGTGGTGTTTCCGGAGCTGGCCGTGCTCGATGCGACAGCGGATGATCCCGAGGAGAGAGCGCCTAACAACGATCCATTAGTTCAAGATTCCCAATGGCTGTTTCCAGTATCGATACTCACTTGCGCAGTACTTCGTGCCGTACGAGATGACAGCCTCGGCCTGCTGTGCATTGGCGCAGGCCTGGTTGGCGCAGTCACGAATTCCGTAGCCAAAGTCGGGCTTTCCACAAAGGCAGGAGACGTCGCCGCTGGTGCACCCCAACTCAGAGGCCTTTCCTAGCATGTTACTGGACAAGTTCATTAGCATTGTGCAATATTTGTAGGCTGGGAAACGACATACCTGATACATGTCTGGCCACAGGCTGGCAACGAGGAGACGTCCTGCGCAGCAGCGAGGACAGCGGCCACGGCCAACAGAGTCATGGAGGTCTTCATTGTGAATGGGAATGTGGATTGCTGATGATAAATTGCCGTTGACGTGGACGTTGACGTTGAAGCTGACGACGTTGAGCGGGTGGACGTTGGAGATGGTGGATGGAGTGGAACGGAGAAAATGTTAAGAAGGAGGGCAGGTGCAGGTATCTAAACCTTCTGACGATCGCAACCTACCTAGCACGGTTCCTGCATGTGCAGGGGTCGTAAATGTGGCGGTGCGAAAACACGGGGGCGCGTCTAGCGTGTCATCTCATCGGAAAGTTCTGGATTTGTTACTACATCACTCCATCTAGACCGACTGTTGACGTGCGGTGTATCCGAGATGGGAGTGATGTATGTGCTTCCGGTCTAGTATGTTGCAACCTTACCGTTGAGACAGGACCGACACCTGCACCGACAGAAAGCCGACGGGCTCACGACTCGCTAGACCATAACCAGATGTATCATATGTCTTCAATGCGAGTGGGTACCTCACCTCTCATCGGCAAGAAAGTTCTCGACGGCGATCAGACTCGGTCAGTCGCTGGCGAGTCGGTCATGGAAGGTTACCATGGCGAGCACGCAGCAGGCATACACACATGCTCATCGCACATGCTCGTTCCCTGTGTTTGGAGTGCCAGCGCACAAGCATACAGACTACGTCGCGCAACGTGCAGCAAGAAAGCAGCTGGGCCCCAGCCACAGTAGAACTACCATACCACGATCGGTGTGACCTTGAGGCTTGGACCGAGCTTCAGAATCAGCACCACTAAGCGCTGGCGGGGGAACCAGTGTTCTGGCTCTGTGGCGCAGGCTTGCGTTCGGTGCCCGCGACTCAACTTCCGGCCTTGTGTTTCGATTCGACGGCACCAATTTCCGCTTCCACGTCGCAAACTGCACGCCTGTATTCCGCACGCTGCGCGATCCCGAGAGAAGGCGGGATGGGGGAGATGCTGTGTTTCGACGATACGGGCCGGGTACAAGCACGCAAACAGGATTGTTCAATTGCCTCCAACCTCGTTAATACCAGCCTCATCGCGCATTAGCTCCAATAGCCTAGCCTACAGCAAGCTTCCTGGAATTAATGTACTAAAACCTAGCAAAAACTTGGCAGCTCGGCTGGCCCGAAGTGGCTTTGAACAATCTATTTGATTTTGGACACTTCTTTTGGAGCCGTTCATCGCGTTGGAAGTCGCGACTGTAGCTCGAATTTCTCCTGGACGAGCAGCCGGAAAGCAACACAAAACATCCGTGACAGATTCGTCTATATTTGGGCGGGAACAGGAGCAGATCTTGTCTGTGGTACGGAGCGCGGTAGGCGAGTCTCATGTCATCCGAACCATTAATCACCAGTGGCTGCGGAGTATTACCCACAGATCATCGAGGTCTTGGCATCTTTGAAGTTTTGTGGCTGTGCTATCAAATGTCCGACCCGACCAATCCGACCCGACCAATAACCTTTGAAGGGAGAACGAGACGCTCGACGTCACTTTATGATCGACTCTAAAGCGACTGAATTATCAGATTGTGAATCGTGGTCTTTCAAAATCCCGGCCATGCTACTGACATGGATGATGAGCTGGTTATTCAGACTTTGCTTCTGAGGTACAATGCCATTCCAACGCCACGCCTATGCCGAACACCGTAGCTAATGGCAATGTTTCGCAACGCAAAAGAACAAAAATCATACAAAGAGTACCATGCCAGATGCAGGACAGTCTCTGCACGAGGCTGGCTTGACACCTCTTCGATCGCTCGCTGACAACTTTTCCTTCATCATACAACAGCACACCATTAATCCTCCATCTTATCGAGAACGTCTGAGTCCTGCAGCGAGACGGCGTTACTATCGTCGGACTCCTCAGCACTGTCGTTCCCAACATCAATGTCGTGGTTCCCATTGGCTTCGGTCACGGTCTTGGGCGCAGCAGGAGCAATGTCGGCAAGCTTCAGTCGCTTGTCCTGCTCGTTGCTGGGCTTGGAAACACCGCCACCCCCTCCCCCACCAGCCTTCTCACTGTGCGCATCGCGCTTCCGCTTCTCGCCCGCCATCTGAATCTTCAGCATGTTGCGATGACTAGTCCGCATGCCAAAGTAATCAATGTACTTGGAGAAGTCTTTGACATTCTCATCGTACCACTCCCACTCGCCCGGCTGGTAGCCTTTCGACTTTGGCTGAGTCTGCTTCTGACCCAAGGCAGCAGAGATACGCTTCGTGATAGTTGCCTTGTCACAATAGCAGCCATTATGGCAGAAACGATCTCGAACATCCTTGTTGCCACAACCAGCCTCGCTCGTAATACGTAGGAGCATGGTCCGCCACAACAAATCGGGACAAAAGTCCACAATGCATTCGGCAGCGACCTTGGTGAGAATTGGAGTGTTCTCAAGTTGCTTTCGAGTGACGACGGTATCGCGCACCGAGAACTTGGCTTGCTCCAGATTCTCTGTCATGCCCTTCTTACCTGGATCCCAATAGATTGTGATGCTCGCCTGGACATCTGGCTCGACCTTTCCAGCCTCGGCATTATCAATGACCTCGTCCGGTGAAGCGAAGCCCAGGTGAGCAGCCCTCTCCATGTCTGCATCGGTGGCAAACGCAAAGACACCCGAATGATACGGGTCGCCACCAACATCGCCCTTCGGCCGACCCTCCCTCTTCTGTCGCACCTTCTTACCGTCAACTTCCGAGGGATTGCCCGCTTTGTCCTTTGCCTTCTTGGCAGCGCGGGCAATGCCTGCAGCATTTTCAGTCAGTTTTGCTAAAGCATTCTTCTCTTGTATGCGCTTACGCTGTTGTTCTTGAATTTTGGCGTCAATGTCCTCGATGACGGCAATATTCCTCTGGCGAGTGGCTTCCATACTGTCGAGGGTCTCCTTGGCGTAGACACTGAGATCCCAGTTGGCTTCGGCCTTCTCCTTTTTAAAGTCCAGCTTGCGAGTCCATGGAAATTCCTCGGCTTCGGCGTGTTTGCGGTTACTCTTGCGGCCTGGCTTGTTCCCTGGCTTCTTCTCGATCGGACGTCTGCGTGCTTCGTAGGGCGGTGTCTGCGGAGGTGGAGGCGGCGATTGAGGGGGAGGCGTATCCTTCCGAGCACGACTAATCAAGATGTTAGCAAGGGGCAAACAACAATGATATGTCTGAAACTTACCGCTTCGGTGGCTCGGTATACTTGTAAGCCGGAGGTCCCGTGTAGGGATAGTATGGTGCTGTTGGTGCAGGTGGAAAGCCCATGCCTGGGTGGCTATATGAACCTGGTGGGTACTGGTACTGTGGCATCGGATGTCCCTGCTGCGGATGTCCTGGCTGTGGATGCGGCTGCGCGTACTGCGGCCACGGCATGCCCGGATGTGGTTGAGGGTAATACATTTGCGTTGGCATGCCCGGCAGAGGAGCATGAGGGTATGACGGGCCTGGCGGTGGCATGCCCTGCTGAGTGTTCGGAGGAGGAAGCGCCATGTTTGCTGGCGCTCCTTGTGGCAGGCTCTGGGCCATAGCCTGTGACCCATTCTGTCGAGTCTGAGGTGTACTCTTTAGAGGCACATTCTGCTGAGGTGTGATCTGTTGCTGCTGCTGCTGCTGCTGCTGCGGATCATGTTGGGCAGGATTCTGTTGCGGCTTGTTCTGCTGAAGACCGGACTGTGTAGTAACTGGTGGCGGAGCTGGAATCTGCTGAGGTGCAGCTTGCTGAAAGTTGTTCTGCTGAGGCGCAGCTTGCTGAAAGTTGTTCTGCTGAGGTGGTTGATCTTGCTGCGCACCGTTCGGCAGAGGTACATTCTGTGCTTTCAAGACTGGCTGCTGCACGGTCGTAGGTGCTACATCTTGCGACGGAAGCCTCTCTTGAGGCAGCCGCTGAGATGGAACGGGGCGCGGCGGCTCGCGGGAAAGGCGGTCATGAGGAAAATTGTGTGGCAACTGAGCAACAACTTCCCGACCGGTGGCATGGTGACCGTAGATGGGTATACCCATGCTACGCCAGCGACTTCGCTCCGTCAGGCGCGTGTACGCCTGAGCAGCTTCATCCTGGGGAATGATCCATTGAGGAAGTGGATAGTCTTCAATGTAGCGCAACATCTCTTTGTCCTTGTTGTGCTGGTACAGCTCTGTCATCTCCCAGTCATCGTGGAGCTGGCGGACACAAACCATGCAGTACATCAACTCCCACTGCTTGCGCATGCTGGGGGGAAAGTGCACCCATGGCCGGTCGGACAAGGGATACCCAGATTGGTCATCGTCAGAAGACGACTCGACAGAGATGATGGACTCATTCTCGGAAAACTCATCCTCATCATCAGTTCCCAAATTGTAGTCCTCCTCGGCGAAAGGGAACTCAGTGATATCACTTTCGTTGTCACTATCCTGTGGTGCCCGGGAAGTGTCTTGTGCTTGTATGGGTGCCTGAAGATAGAGTCAGTGAGTTCGACCAGCGCGCAAACTTCTGTAGAAAACATACCTTCCCCTTGCGTCCCCACGGCCTGTTAGATTCGGTAGTCGAATGATTGACGGTCTCGGCGTTGGGAGCCATGACTGGGTCACTGCTGTCGGAGATGGTGATGGCAGACATTCTCTGTTTTACTGTGATGGTGTCGGCAGCCGATGATCGCTGCCTCCGTGGACGCGCACTGCTGCGCGATGGCAGTTCCATGGATGTTCTGCCCGTGTCGGGCGGCATCTTCTGTAGATTCACTTGGTCAGCGGTTGTACTCGAGTCAAAGTCAAAACAAATCATCGTTCGAGTAAACACGCAGCCAGATCCCTTGAAATCCGGATGATGGACGTACTTCGGTTTGCTGTGGTCATGCGGGCGCTTCGATGTTGTTGGTGCTTGATGAATTGAAATGTGGTCAGGTTCGAAAGCTAAGATTGGCAGGAACGGCTTGGCGTTTCTTGCCGATGGTCCGAGCTCGAAGTGAATGAGTGACTTCCAGTTTGCGACAGGTACGATCATGTGATTGTTATTTTATCAGCCGTCCAGAGAATGAGCCGAGGCAAGCGATTTGAAGGCCGTATCCAGTGCTCACTGCGCGTAATGGTTCACGTGTGAAAATGGTTTTTGCGACGCACTGATGGCTAGCGCGCTTCAGATACCGGCATGAGAAACAATTTTGATGAGTGGCGGCCCTGGAGTGAAGGATTGTCCATGAACGCGTCCAGAGTAAAGGGTAGGTATGAAATGGGGAGCAAAGCGCGGGCAGAGATACTCACTTCCGATTTTGTGGTCCGCAACATTCACTTCAACCCAGACTACCACGGAAAACCATGCGCATCGAAACACGAGTTTTTCGTCCTCAAATATGGGCCAGTGATTTCGATGCTTCGTGTAGACTGGGATGTTGGTGTTCTGATGGAATCCGGGCTCGGGGCGAGAGGTCGTGAGTTTGGGTTGTTGTTGAGGGAAGAAAAGACAATTCACTTGCGAGGAGTGAAGCCTGCAAGATTTAGGTTCGCGCTAAAATGAATGGAAAGACCCACCCTCGCACCTTCCGAAGCACGGACTTCCTGGCGTGGAACAACCTTCAAGAACATTCTTGCGACGGTCGGAACAATCACAATGGCCACTAAACATGTTTAGATTGTGGCAATACTAATTTCGCGGAATCTGAAGTCCGCTAGACGTCGCTGATGAGAGCAGCAACTAGATAAAAGCAGTTCCACAAAAACTCTCTCTTGAGTTTCCGCATCGCGAAGCCGCAATGCTTCGTACGCATATCCAGAACGTCTGCATGTTCAAGACGTTTCTTACTCACGTTTTCGTTGGAAGACGTGGTGGAACTCCACCACTGAACATCCCTCAAAAGATGATCTCCCCAGCATGTTCGCCTTCAAATCCGAGCTCTGCCAGCTTCTTCTGCCTCGACTTGTCACTCTTCTTCCTTTGCTTGTCCTGTTCCTTCTTCATAGCAAACACCTTCTCCACGGGCGCCGCCTCGAAGGGGGGTGGCACATAATCGTCCTTGTCCAGGTCCTGCATGGTCGGTCAGTTGTGCTGAACTGCGTCGTAAACTTCCAATCCACATACAATCTCTCCAAGAAGCAGCACGTTCTCTCCGCGCACCAGGAACAGCCCACGCTCGATGTCAGCGTACAGATTGTCCACGAAGAAGCGCTCAATTGTGTCCTGAAGCACCAGGTTGCCTATCCGCCCCGGTCAACGTGCTACTCCAATTGCCATGGCCTCCATCCCCAACATACCGAACTGATCCCAGCTGCGCAGCACGCCAATGAGCTTTCTGCCGTCACGCAGCGACAATAATAGTTTTTCTAGAACATCGCCTGTTGGTCATCGTTGTTCCTGTACAGTCCCGCGCCACGAAGGACGCACTCACTATCGGTCAAGTCGAGGAGTTGGGCAGCGGTCGTGAACATCTGCGGTGGCAGTTGCGGTACTGGCGGCGGACCGGACTGCATGCCCGGCGGACCCGCATCATGGAGATTCAGGTTCTCCATGTGCTCATTTGTCGGGATGGTGAGGGTTTGAGAAGGGGCGGAGATTGTTGTTGTAGTTCAAGCCATGAATGTTGATGTGTTAGGTCGGTTTGCGTTGCAGTACCTTAGAGAGAGAGTGGCATCCATCATCAAGCGGGGATCGGCATGGCTCTGAGCTTCTGACCTCACTACCTTACGTTGTACAACCTCTTGCAACACGACACACGCATGGAAATCTGGCAGCACTCTTTGCGATGCGAGTGAGACAATGAGACGACGAAGATAAGCCATTCAAGATGCTGTCCGCTTTCAAGGCGCAGTCAATCCACGAACTCAAGGCGAGGGACAAGTCACGCATCGAGTCGCTGCTCGCGTATGGCGATCGAATGCTGGTTGGGCTGAGCAATGGCTATCTGCGAGTCCACCGTGTCAATGCCGAGGAGCCCTCAGTACCTGCTCAGATGAGCTCAGATGGGAAGGGAGACAAGGACAAGGATAAAGACAGCACCGGGAGAGTTGATGGCGATGCGGGTGGTGACGGCACGAACGAGACGAAGGGCAAGGCGGTAGAGCTCATGCGCGAGGTGGAGAACTTCAGTCGTCGTCCAGTTCAGCAACTGGCAATTGTCAAGGAAGCCAATTTGCTAGTCAGTTTGAGCGACGCTTATGTTTCCTTGCACGACTTGCAGACATTCCGGTTGGTGGAGCGGCTGGAGATCACCAAGGGCGCCGTGTGTTTTGCGGTGACGAGCAACGTGGTCAAAGATGCCGATACCAACGTTCCGAGCTTGGTGTCGAGGCTGGCTGTTGGAGCGAAAAGGAAGATCCTGTGCTGGACATGGCAAGACATGGAGATGCTTCCTGATGTTGCCGAGCTCAACATGGAGGCAACCGTGAAGAGCTTGAACTGGGCCGACGGCACTCGCCTCATCGCGGGTATGGACCCAGGTTTCAGTGTCGTCGATGTCACAACGCAGGAAGTTACAGCCATCACCAAGCCCACGCCCAACCCGGCCGCCGATGTCAACTCTGGGGAGCTCGCAGGAGTTCGTTTTGCTGCTGTCAGTAGCAGTGGTATGGGCTACATGGGTATGGGTAGCTGGGTGCCGAAGCCAATGGCCACAGGACTTTCTGGAAATCAAGTTCTGCTGGCTAAGGATGTCAATACCCTTTTTACGGATGTAGATGGAAAGCCGCTCGAGAAGCGTCAAGTACCATGGTCTCTTGCGCCAGAGGCAATTGGATACAGCTATCCATATCTGCTTGCGCTGCAACCTCCGGAGAAAGGCATTCTACAGATCCGGAATCCTGAGACCTTGACCTTATTGCAGACTATCGGTGTCCCTGGTGCAACTATTCTTCACGTTCCACAGCCTAATATTAGTCTGGCTCATGCTGGGAAGGGTTTCTTAGTCGCCTCTGATCGCGTTATCTGGCGCATGAATGCATTGCCATATGATGCTCAGCTGGCAGAGCTGGTAGAAAAGCAACGTTTTGACGAGGCAATCAGTCTGCTTGAACTGCTTGAAGACACACTCATAGACGACAAGGCTGGCCGCATACGTGAAATCATGAGTCAGAAGGCCATCTCGCTATTTCACCAACAAAAGTATAGGCCTGCCTTGGACTTGTTCACCGACGCAGAGACTTCTCCCGACCGAGTCATTGCACTCTATCCGAGAAGCGTGGCTGGGGAGCTGTCTGTTAGAACCGAGGACATGGAAGTCGAGCCTCCAGCAGCAGATGGTGCTGATGGTAAGACTGAAGATGTTACTAAAGATACGCACTCGACACCTTCAAAAGGAGGAATGTTCGGCATTCTGAAGGGCAGCCACAAGAAAGCAGATTCCGACGCAGCTTCATTCAAATCTCCGGCCCGGGCTGAAAGCGACAATATGAGCATTCGCCCAAAGGCCGCAAAAGCTGCCGACAAACCTTTAGAAGGCGAGGACTTGAAGCTCGCTGTTCGCTGTCTGAACTCTTTCCTTGCCCAATCAAGGGCCCGAATGCAAAAGCATCTCAATCCGGATGGCTCAATGAAGGAGGATCCGCCTTCATTTGATAGCGAAACAGGCAAACCTGCTTTCAGTAATCTTCTCCCAAACTCTGTGGTGAGTGTGAAAGCAGAAGAGGTCGATTGGCGCTCGGAGCTACTCAGCATGGCACAGCTGGTTGATACTACGCTATTCCGAGCGTACATGCTAGCGATGCCATCCCTTGCTGGGTCTCTATTCCGCATTGACAACTTCTGCGATCCAGAGGTGGTGCAATCGGCGCTTTACGAAGGTGAACGATACAACGATCTCATTGACTTCCTGCACGGAAAGGGCCTGCATCGGCAGGCTCTTGAGATGCTCGCAAAGTTTGGCAAAGATGAAGCCGATGGACAAATTCCAGAAGGCATGCGTGGCCCTGAAAGGACGGTTGGCTATCTAAAACAGCTCCCTCCGGAGCTCGTAGATGTTGTTCTGGAGTTTGTGCGATGGCCCATTGACGAGAACCCCGATGTCGGAATGGAAGTGTTTCTTGCGGACACGGACAATGCAGAGAGGCTCCCCCGCGATCAAGTACTGGAGTTCCTCTCAAGCGTTGATGCCAAGCTTGAGATTCGCTATTTGGAACATGTCATAAACGAGCTCGCTGAAGGTGACCCAATTTTCCACCAGCACTTGGTGGATCTTTACCTTGCAGCGCTCAAAAAGACGGATCTCGAAGATGATGTTCGCAGAGATCTCAAACGCAGACTTGAGGCTTTCATGCTAAAGAGCAAAGCCTACAACAAGGCGCGTACATTGCCACAATTGCCTACAAACGACCCTATCTTCTACGAGGCACGAGCCATTGTCTACAGTGCTTTGGGTCAGCATAAACAAGCACTGTCGATCTATGTCTTCCAGATTCAAGACTACGAAAAGGCCGAGAACTATTGCAACAGAGCCTACATCGAGCAGCAGGCTGAGCATCAAGCTTGTCTTCTTGATGGAACTACTACACACGAGAAACCTTATAGGCCTTTCGAGCCCGAGGACTCATCCGCTAAGCCGAACATATTTGCCATTCTCCTCGGACTGTACCTGCGACCACCGCCGGGCGAAGAAAAGCGCTGGCCACAAGCCCTTGAACTGCTGAGCAAGCATGGCGCCCGACTCCCAGCGAGCAGCACCCTCGATCTCATGCCCGACGATCTCGCGGTCAAGGAGCTTCACGACTACTTCCGCGGCCGCATTAGGAATGCGACCTCAATCCTACGCGAGGAACAGATTGTTCGCAGTCTTGAAAGCGTCCGACGCACCAATACTGAAAGACTGTTGTCGCTTGGCCCAGATGGTCTTTCCAGCGAAAAGCCGCTCGGAAAGAATAGACGAGTCAGGATTGGAGAGGATGATCATTGCAAAGTCTGCCACAAACGATTCGGGGCGAGTGCTGTGCGTATCCATCCGGATAACCAGGTCATTCACTACGGATGTATTGGGAGGAGTAATGTGCATGCAGCCACCCGGAGATCTGCTGCGTGGGGATGATTTGGTTATGATAATGCCCTTGGCGCATACTGAAAGGCTATCGTTGGAATACCTTTTCACCGCCAACCCAAGTTTGGAGCACATTCGCGTCGCCATCCAGAACCACAAAGTCTGCTCTTCTCCCAGCTGACAAATACCCTCTTGCATCATCCCCCATCATTTCAGCTATATTTCCACTGGCGCTGCGAACAGCCTCAGCAGTGCTGCACCCAGACCACTCGGCAACATTCTTTACACACTGTGCCAACGAAGCACAGCCTCCTATCAGCGTCTCCGTTCCTTCAATCACAACTCTGCTCCCTTTCTTCTCCTGTTTATGCGGGATCTGAGCGTGACCAGGATAAACACCATCATCCAACCCCGCTAATTCAATCGAGTCTGTGATCAATATGCATTTCTCGGAATTGGCCTTGGATAACATGGACACGACACTAGGATGAAGGTGATTTCCATCTGGAATTATCGAGAAGTAAGGACTTTCCTTGGTGTCTAGAGCGCAAGCTGTCACTAGGCCTGCCAAGCCGGGATCTCGATGATGGAGAGGTGCCATTGCGTTCAGCGTGTGCGTTAGACAGTTGGCGCCGCTTTGAAGAGCTGAGAGGCCTTGGTCGTATGTTGCGTTAGAATGACCCAACGACACTCGGATGCCTTTATCTGTCAAGTCCTCAATCAATTCCAAGGAGCCTTTGATCTCTGGCGCGATAGTGACCAACTTGAGCGTTGCTGAATCATTCGCTACAGGCCCGAAGACTTCAGTAGGCGGAATGGTGGGTTCGAAGAACAAGGAGGAATTGTGTGCTCCTTTCTTCGCGGCATGTAGATATGGGCCCTCAGCATGTGCACCAAGAAGTGAGGCTCCCCGGGAGATGTCTCGAGGTTTGAGATGAGGAAGAACTGTCTTGAACGCTTCGGACGACACAGTGGGAATTGTGACCCAGAACCCGGTAACGCCTTGGCTAGGAAGGTAACGAGCAATCTCGTTGATTTTGTTGGCATAGCTTGCTCCATCGTCGAAATGTGTAAAGTGGAACCCTCTCATTCCGTTAGTTTGCAGCTCCAGCAGCCCAGGAGCGAGCATGGTGGACTGCAAATCGATCACATCGTCTGCTGGTTCGTTGCTGGTGCCGAGTATCAACCCAGTATCGCGAGAGAAATGTAAATATTTCTCGTTCCAGGGGTAAAGTATGAGCGTTCCTCCATCACAAAGTGAGAAATTGTGGAAGGACGTTGTCATGTTTGTTTGCAACAACTCGACGAAGCCTGATTGGGCGAACACAATCGTAGATCCTGGAGACTTCAAAGTTCGGCTTGATCGAAGATGGAGAACCGAAGAGGGTCCGGCGACAGGGATGCGGTTTTGATAGACCACTTTTCTTAACCCAGGATTGTGAACTTCAACAGTATACGCCTTGCTCTGTAGTATGTACGAGCTCGCCCGGCTTGGTTCGCAGCAGATAGTACCCTAGGTACCTTACATGTGGGTAAGGTTCATCAGCAATTCGTCAGTGAATGCAAGAACGATCTTGGCTATGACGTAGCCACGCGAGTGCACTCAGTCAAGTCAAGCTTGCCGCCGTCGTGGTGGAGACCTTGGATCGTGACGAACACTTTCTATACTTGAAACAGCCATTGCATGCCACCGCAGTGGACATCTTCTCATATCGCTTGCCCTCTTGCAGTTCCGTCACGCTTTCAGGGCGTCATTGGTCGCTGCTCGGGTCTCCGCGAGGACTTCTGGAGCATTCCCAACGACGACGCCTCTGTGTGCTCAACGCGAATCCTCCTTGGCGGGACGACATTGAAACCGCAAAACCATGGCGGACAAGACGCCTGCCTCGCAAGAGCCTGCGGCTACAGGAGGACACTACAGTGGAAAGAACAAGATTCCTACCGTTGGCCAGTTCATAGACCGCTTGGACAAAGGTATGCAGAAGTGCAAGAAAGGGTGCTCTAACGGCCTCGTGCTGACGACAGCATCCTAGACAAGAAGGAGCGCGACCAGCAAATCGATAGCCAGAACGCGGGCAAAAGATCCGAAGCTGTCCCACACAAGAACGAGACGAAGCGGGAGCCAGCTGCAGGAAAGACCGTTACGGATCCAACCACAGGCCACCAGGTGGTAATAGAGGATGTAAACGATGAATATGTCGAGGCGTCCCGGAACCCAATGCTTTCTGTGCCCAATGCCAACTTGGGCAAGGATACGCCGGTGAAGACCGAGTCTTCACAGAGCGGTGCAGAGTACAAGGAGAAGCAGGATATCACAGCGCCTCCGGATCCGGTTGCAGAAGGCTCCACCAGCGATGTGCCCATTCACGGCGAAAAGACAAACATTCTGTTCCACCCGACTCCGTCTGTCAGCTACGAGGCTACCTTTCAACGCCTCGAGGAGCGAGGCCTCTGGCTAATCATTGGCGTGTTCGTTGGTATCATCGTCCTGGGACGATCTTTCGGTGGAAAGTACATTGGAATTATCCCTCTGGCAGCGTGCGTCTCCAGTGGTATTTGGCTATGGATCAAAGAAGTTGTGCGTTCTGGCCGGGAAGTTGAGTGGTCAGCAGAGAAGGAGCGTGGCCAGGTTGCTACGGCAAACCTGCTCCCAGAATCGGTAGAATGGTGGGACTTCGAATCTCTCTCCGATCAATCCTCATTGCTGACTTTCTCCACAGGATGAACACCCTTCTTGGCATCGTATGGGGTCTCGTCAATCCAGATATGTTCCAGGCCGTTGCAGATACCCTAGAAGACGTCATGCAGGGTATGTTTGGGTTGCGGTATCTTCACGATGCAATTCGTGACTAACACCACGGCCAGCTTCTGTTCCTGGCGTTATCGAAAATGTACGCGTTGCAGAAATTGACCAGGGTTCGAACCCGATTCGCATCCTCAGCTTGCGAGCTTTGCCAGATGATCATATGAAGGAGATGAAGAAAGATATTCACGAACAAAACAAGAAAACCAAGGACCCACAAGAAGCAGCGGCTGACGAGGAGGGTGGTGATTACTACAACCTCGAAATCTCATTCGCTTACCATGCCGAGCCATCTGGCAAGAGAGCCTCCGAAAAGGCACGCAACATGCACATGCAGTTGGTATTCTATCTTGGCATCAAAGGCCTTTTTGGAGTACCACTGCCGATTTTCGTGGAGCTTCAGAGTCTCGTTGGGACTGTCCGCCTACGAATGGCCATGACGTCGGAGCCGCCTTTCCTGAAGACTCTCACCTTTACCCTCATGGGTGTCCCTCAAGTCACCGCTGGATGTACGCCGATGATGGAAAAAGCCCCTAATCTCCTCAATCTTCCCCTAATCAGTCAGTTCGTGAACTACGCCATCGGTGCCGCCGCTAGTATGTACGTGGCACCCAAATCGATGTCCATCGACATGCGGGCCATGCTACAGGGAGATGATATTACAAAAGACGTGCAGGCTCTCGGTATTCTTTGGATTCGGATCCATAAAGCTGTCGGTCTCAGCAAGCAGGACAAGCGCGGTTCAAAATGGGGCGGTTCGGATCCCTACATTACTCTTACCTTCAGCAAATACGGCAAGCCTATGTACTGCACTCGTGTTATCACTGATGATCTCAACCCGGTGTGGGAGGAAACTACTGCGTTGCTGGTCACACCTGAGCTTATTAAAGCAGACGAGAATCTCAGTGTTGAGCTTTGGGACAGTGATCGCCACTCCGCGGACGATATTGTTGGTAAGGTGGAACTGAGCATGCAGAAGATGATTCAGCACCCAGGAAAGATGTATCCGCAGGTCTCCAAGCTCGCCGGTATGGATGAGGGCTCTGAAATGCCTGGCTCTCTGCACTGGGAAGTCGGATACTTCGGCAAGCCAGCTTTTCGTCCCGCGCTTAGAACAGATGGAAAGAACAAGGCGTTGCCAGACACTCTCAAAGATCACCCGGAACTGCAGGACGAGAAGGGCACTACGAACACGGCCACCGATGACGCGGTCAAGACCACTCCTCCAGATCCCCTGTGGCCTAGCGGTATCTGCTCCGTTATCGTTCATCAGATTGTCAACTTGGAGCTCGAGAACATCAAGGGTACTGAGGGAAGCCGCGGCGGCCGCGAGTACGAGCCAGCGAAGCCATTCGGCGAGGCTACTGAGGAAGAGGGAGGCAACTTGCCAACCTCCTACTGCACCATCCTGTTCAACGATGAACTTGTGTACAGAACTCGTGCTAAGGCTGTAAGCAGCAAGCCAATCTTCAACGCAGGAACTGAGAGACATGTACGAGACTGGAGAAGCGCCATTGTCACCGTGACAGTGCGCGATTCGAGAAACCGCCAACACGACCCAATTCTCGGAGTGGTGCCGCTTAAGCTTTCGGACATTTTGGAAACCAGCAGCCAGGTCACTCGATGGTACCCACTTGACGGAGGCATCGGTTTCGGACGTATTCGCATTTCTCTGCTTTTCCGCTCGGTCGAGACTCGCTTGCCACCAAAGCAGCTTGGATGGGACGTGGGCACATTCCAGTTCACATCTCCCAAGGTGACTGCAATGGGCTACAACCACCATGCACGCATCAAGCTCCGCACCGGCGGCTCGGTTGGTAAGATCTCCCGCTCTTCTTGCCATGCATTGGAGGGTGAGCAGTCTGGCTATTACTGGGATATGGACGCGTCAGCACAGCATGGAAAGCCGGTCCAACTACCCGTCAAGTATCGCTACCGCTCGCCTGTGGTGTTTGAGTTCCATATCGCGAACAAGCGTAAGGCTGATGCACACGCTGTGCTATGGTTGCACGAGCTTGTAGACAATGAGGATGAGGATCTGAATATTCCCATTTACAGAACTGCCGCGCCAGCTCGACTGACACAGAACTACATCACTGAGGAGATGGTCGCCAACAAGGACCAGCCAGGTCTTGAGGATCTCGAGGAGATTGGCAGATTACAGTTCAAGGGTCGCTTCAAGGCAGGCATGGACGAGAGCCACGAGCATTTCGTCGCCGACAACAATTCTCGTGAGACTTTTGAGACGTGGGAAGCTTGTCTAGCCGAGGGTATCAGAACCCGCGTCGTGGAGAAGGAGCTACCGGAACGTGTTCAGACTCTGCACGACGAGAGTCTTACTGAGGTTCGGGACATCTTGAAGGAAGCGTCTGAGGAGGAGAAGAAGAAGTGGCTCAGCAAGACAGGAACCGACTGGAGTGGTGCCTTTGGTGATGATCCCGCCAGCTTCGTCGATAAGGAAGGCAAGAAGAGGAGAGAGCCTGGTAGAGATCCACCTTTCAAGAAGGGCGAGGACCCCGACAACGATGGCATTACTGTTGAGGGCGAGGACGAGGATGACGATGATGACAGTGAAAGCGATCTCGGGATCCAGGATGCTACTAACCGCAGCGTTTCGCCTAACTCTACTCGCCAATCTATCGGTACGATGGAGTCTGGCTGGACAGCTGGGACTACTGATACCTCAGGAGGCCAATCGTCCCAAGATGTCAATAGGCAGAACAAAAAGACCGAGGAGCGTAAGCAGCGAGGTCTTATGCAGTGGAAGCCTGCCCGCAATCTCAAGTTCGCAAAGGATGAGAGCATCATTGGCATGAGGAAGCTCAAGGGCAAGATTACAGGTGGCCTGGAGGGCAGACAGCCTGGAGTTGTGAGTTCATCGATGAGTCCTGAGTCCGTGAATCAACTGCTAACTCGTTGTGCAGGAAACCGAGACGGGATGATTTTGCTTGACCGTGGGCCAACGAAAGTCGACTGTCGACATGGAAAACGTAACGAGCTTTGCATTGCAGCATTGGTGGCTTCTGCCGTTTTATCCCCAGCATTGCGTATCTCAAAACAGCGAAGGAATCAGTAGTGCAGGCTTCAATACAGAGCATTAGTCTGAAATCTATGTTGTGTTTCCGTGGTTACAACTGAAGAAGGCGAATCGAAGTGGTCTGTACGGTAGAAATGGGTGGCCACTCCCTGACGTCGACAAGAGATGGGCGTGCACGCGACCTTGGATTTTTTGACTCGAGCTAGTTCTTAAGGTACCTACATTGTACGAAGACCACTCTACTCTATATTGAACAAACCATCAACCACTACCACCAACACTTGCCTCTGCCCTTTCCGCACGCCACGTACATCAAAATGCTTCAGCAAAGGTTGGCTCGCTCACTGCAAATGGCATCGCGACAGTCGCCGGCGCAAGCCCTGCGCACCCACAACTTTGCTACTCCCGCCTCCCGCCTCCGACTCCAACTTGCACCTGCGGCATCGCAAAGATGGTACTCGGAGAACACTGCCGCCAAAGAGGAGGCCCCAAAAGAGCAGGCGGAAACACAGGAAGCACCAAAGCAGGATGCCATTGCGGAGAACCCTCTCAAGGCGGAATTGGAAACTAAGAAGGAGCAGAACAAGGACTTGACCGTATGGGACATCATTTGAGGAACGTGGAAGATACATGCTGAATGTACAACTAGGACCGACTAAAACGACAAATCGCGGAATACAGGAACCTGCAAGAGCAGACGAAGCGCGAAGTGGCTGCGGCCCGCGAGTTCTCTCTGCAGCGATTCGCAAAGGACTTGCTTGACAGCATTGACAACCTCGATCGTGCTCTCGATGCTGTTCCTGCTGAGAAGCTCACTGCGGATAACCAGGATCTGGTCAACCTTCACAGTGGACTGAAGATGACTGAGGGTATCTTGACATCGACTTTGAAGAGGCATGGTATGGAGAAGTTTGATCCAACTGGGGAGAAGTTCGACCCAAACAAGCACGAGGCGACGTTCCAGGTGCCGATGCCTGATAAGGAAGATGGCTCGGTGTTCCATGTGCAATCAAAGGGTTTCCTGTACAATGGACGGGTTCTGCGGGTAAGTGGACATCGTACTTGTGGCGCTACAAGAGCTCGACTGACTTGAAATGTGTCTTAGGCCGCTAAGGTTGGCGTTGTGAAGAACTCTTGATTTCGGCGCGGGATATTGGACATTGTGTGAATAGTAATGCCGTGGCGGCAATGTAAAGTTCTCCTCTTTGGAAAAGCATGGCACCAGTGGTGCTTGTACTATATGAGCCAGATCAGAGCCTGTACAGTATTGAATTGCTTAGCAGTTACTCTCCAGTGTCTCTCTTTTTGCCTCCTTCGCCCGTTCATACCTAAAGGTACCTACTATTGTGACTAAGCCTATCAAACATCTGGAACTTGCTGTAGCGACTGCACTTCCTCCCTTCATCATCTTCTCGGGAACAATTGCAAACCAACTACCAAACCCCCAATACAGTTGCAGCAATGCCAGCCATATCTCTGAACCAAGCCAATGGACAGAACCTCTTCAGATCAAATCCGCTCCCAGAAATTCTCCACACTCCCTCCGGCCTGGCACTACTTGAACTCCAAGGAAGCGTCCTCAGCGATCACGAAATATCAGAAGCCATAAACCTGGGCAGATTGGTCTTTCCAGCTGATGATTTCTCTCAAAGCACCGCATGGGATGGCAAGCGTGTATTCCTCTTCATCGGCAAACATCAACGGATGGCTGGCGAAGTGAAGAAACTCAACAAGGCCATTGCGGTTGTACGGAGAGGTGCACAGGATGATGAGGTGGAAATTGAGGAGATTGTTCGCTATAAGATGATATTTGCTCATCGGCCGGAACCTATGGGCGCAGAGCAGAAACTCATCGTTGAGGAGTGAAGAGTTCTATTGCGAACAGCTTGATGAAGCTGATTACCTATTATTGCATCGAAATGAGCCCGATTGATTGGCCGGGTATACAAGATGGCTTGTCTACATGATGGCTTGCATGCGCCTGAGCTGGCGACAAGCGGACTCATCAGAGCACTCCACGATTTGTGCCTCTTGGCAATGCAACAAAAGACTCTGCCATCAAGGAAGTTCCAAACCCCTCCAAAGACAGCAACTTCTTCAGCAGCGCCCATGCTATGACACAAGGTGTGCTCTTTCGAGAGCGAAGCGTCTTGGTCTCGACAACTACGAAGTATGCGCTACTATTGGGCGGGAAGGAGGCTTGGTGACCTTTGCCTGCAGAGCATGTCGGTATACATGATATGAATTCCGCGCCCGCGAACCTTCTGCTGACAGGACTCAGACCATCAGCATACCCTCGTCCTCGCTGTCTGATGCGCGAAAGGTTGAGCTGAAAATACGGGGGCTGTTAGTTAGGGTTAGGGTTGGGGTATAATCCTCGTCACTATCAAGAGCCATATAGCATGCAGTGTCGGTGCAGTATGCTTGTTACGAAGTAGCCACACTTGCTTTATAATGTGACGGTTATATTGGTGTAGTCCACTGGCAGTTGAGGAAACGTGAAGCAAAGAGATGTACTCGGTCTTCGACGTTCCACCATTCCCTAAAGTGTGGTGTCAGATATGGCGGCGGCCGCGGCGGTGACTTCTTCTGTTTCTTACTTGATGGACCAGCGACGGCAATATCGACAGCTTGCTGTCGCCCACTACTTGTCCATCACCACACGTGTTACGAGGTTCTTCCGCAGATGTACGAAGCAAGGCTTCATCGAGTCCACCGGGACATCAGCAAAAGCCATGATACATGCTCGAGACAACTAAAAGTGAAGTGAACTGAACATTGACACGAAAAACTTTCATTGTCCCGTGTGCTACACGCACAGGTAATAATTCGTAATGCTCAAAAGCTTGCATTTCCCTGCAGCTGGTTCTATTTGACCAGTGCCAGTGCTCCATCTCTACATGTTGATCTGTAAGCCCTTCATCTCCGTTACAGCATAGCAGCCCGGACACAGCAGGCGCTCCGAATAGTGAGACACCGGAGGACTCCTCAGCCCCCAGGGACTATAAATTTACATGCCCTCCTGTCAACAGTCAGCATAAAATCCCAAAACCCGGAAAGAAGTTCTCCGAAAATACACTCACCTCCATGCCGACATTCCTCCACCAAGGCGTCTCTGAAGCGGGATTAACCACGCTTTCGGCATCTCCAACTTGCCTCCTCGCACTGACTTCACGATTCCGCAAATCAAACATCGATGCGCCCTTGCTTTTGAGCTTCATCGCTCTTGTCGCCATCGTAAGTCCAGCAATGCGATCGCTCGACCCGGACTCCATTTGTCTTCCGACGCGCGCCAATCCCTGGGATGATGGGTACGAGTCGCCTTTGTTCATTTTTGTGTACCTTGACACACGTTAGCGAGATGCCATGACAACCGAGCACAGTAGTTGAGCAATACCATTCATCCCTCATGACTGGTCGTTGTCACTGCAACGGCTCAGAGCTGGAACTGAGACGATTCAAGTGCAGATAAACATCCGTGCCGTAGCCCTCCATAGAGATGAGCTTCAGGTCACCTCCAAAGTATCTCGCATACAATCTCGAAATCGGTAATCCGTAGCCAAAACCAGCCATAGGTGCCTTGAAGTCGCTTTTGTTAAAATCCGGATCAAGATTCGGTGTTTGGTCAACAGTGGTGTACATATATGTCCACACCAGTGGAATGCTGCTTCGGGGAATTCCACCACCCTCATCACTGATCTTTATGGTGATGTCTTCCCGCCCTTCGGAAATGATGACTTGTGTGACTGGAAATTCCTCCTTTTCTGCGCCATGCCTTTCCACCACGGCTCGCAAACTGTTTTTGAGAGTCTCGAACAGCATGTGCGACAAGTGGCCGGGAACATACATGAAGTTCAGGTCGCTAGGGCACACCAGCCTCACCTTGGGTGCGTCAAATAGCCCATAGTGGTCCTCGCACACGAAGCGTGCGTTCTCGATCGCTTCTGATGCCAGATCCTTTACATTCGTTTTTGTGCAGATTATACCAACGTAGTTCGGGTCGTTCTGTGCCCTCTGGTCGGTCAAAGCAATATGCTGGCCAATCAACATGCGGATTCCTATTCGCGACATGTAGAATCGGTCCAGAAACGCCTGAATGTTGTGGTCGATTTGCATTCGTTGCCGTTTGCGCTTGTATTCTAGGATTCCCTGAGCGATTGTGGTCACTACGCTGTCATGTCGTCTCTTGATCTTCTCCAAAGTCTGGGCAAAGCGAGTGTTGTAGTCGTTAAGTTCGGGGGGCCAGTCACCGTCGTCTGCTGCTGTAAAGTAGCGCCGTGCGGCGGCGGCCGCCCTCCTCTGATTCCCGTTACTGGCCCCATTGCCACCATTCTCGCTCTCGCCGTTGGTCAAGCCTCTAATGTCGGACCTGTACTGGCCAGGCCGTATACTGGGATTATGTGTGGTCTCGCTGAGGATTCGTGACTTGCCACTACTCTTCGCAGGCTTCGAAAGACGCTCTTTGATCTCTGAGCTGAGGTTGGGTTTGGAAAGTGTTGTGATTTCCTGCATGCGTTGTCAACTCTTGGTATCCTTCTTGCCCACTCACTGCGATCCAGCCCTTCCATACCTCGAAAGACTGCGCGTACCAGTCCTGCACACGCTTGATGCTCTCCATATCGTTCAAGCCATCCGGGAGATCGCTCAACTCTTGCACACGATGTGCCAGACGAATGGGAAGCTCTTCGGAGAGGAATTGCGAGGCGCGGAAGAGGGTCCCTATTATTCATGCCTCAGCATCCAGACCCATACAATAGAACTCAATGTAACATACCAGTGGAAGGATTGCTCCCAAACTGCACCATTTGCCGTAGACTCACGCCAGTCGCTGGGAAATTGGAGTAATGCTTGATGGTATCCATCAACTGGGCTTGTCATGCCGTCAGCCATCTTTGTCCAATAGTATTGTCTTTACTCGCCCTTCTTACCACTTTTCTTCCACGACATGTTGCGCAGTGAATGGCCGTCGGGCCAGTACGTGTACTTGAAAACAACGTGAAAGAATGCGAAGCGACGAAAGAAAGCGATTTCTGGTGACTCGACGTGTGAGTCGTGTGCCGTTCAGAATACCTAGCTCGGATCAGTGGAGGGTGCATTCGGGTCAGTGCACGTCCGCGGGGTTGTCAATCTTGGAAGCTCTGGGAGCTAGAGCGTGAGAGCCGAGGTGAAGCGTCCATCAAGTCACACGCCTTGGGGTTGGTCGGTCAGGGGCGTGTCAATTCTATCCACAGTCGGAGCATGTCGGACTGCAAGCATACGAGAAAGTCGCCCATGCGTAGTAGACTGGATGAGCCCAGCTTGTAAAGTTGAAGCGAGCAAGGACGCATCACGAGGTGTGCGACAATAGATAGCTTTAGCCGTGCTTGCCTTTACGTACGTTAAGGCTACGTATACCGTCTAAAAGCGTGAAATCCGTGTTGCCGCCGCCTCTACGGCTATATTAATATAGTATAATACGCCTTTTACTAAGCTATTAGACTTTAGGGTTCTCGTACGTATATTTCTCGTAATATAGGTTAAAAGGTATTATAAATTAACGTATCGTTACCGCCGGAGTTACTACTAAACGCGGTTATTAGTACTATAGACTTAAGTAATAAAGAGGACGTACTTTTACTACTTCTTAACGAGCTCGAGAATAAGGGATATAGCTCTAAGGATAAGGCGGAGGAGGGGGTACCGCGCCGGTATCGTCCTCTACTACCTATTAAGTATAAGGGGTAGTTAATAGCGGACTAGCCTAACGCCTAGTTAGTAGAGTATATAAGGTTAGTGTTAGTATAAAGGTTAGTAAAGGTTTAACAAGCTCTAAGAAGTTAGAAACCTTACTATCCGCCGCTTACTACTTAAAATACCGTAACTAATTAGCTAC
>KZ109649.1:0-44041 GCA_002116395.1 Ramularia endophylla | reverse complement strand
TGATATTACGGTACAAAGATGTAGATAAAAGCGACAGAACAAGGATGATTAATAAGGCCTTTTAGGGCGTACAAAGTAGGTAGAATGCTTATAACTTAGTCTACCTCGAAATGGACTAGATTGTGAGCATCCGTAGTAATCGCTCTACTATCGTGAATAGAGTCTTACATCGTCTACCAGAAAACGAGTTAAGAGCGGTATATTAAAGGTAGTATGTATAATATGTATAGAAGATAAGAGAGAAGGCTATTGCTTCTTAGTACGCTACTAGGCCGCTTAGGGATGCTTCTCCGCTCCTCCGTTTCCTTTAGTTGTTCCTACTAGTATGTCCTATAATAGCCGTATTAAACTGTCCGGTTTCTAGCCTTGTTTACTAGGCCTATATATAATACGAAAGTTAAACTAGGCGAGAAACTTAGCCTAGCGTGCTTGTCGCCTATTTAGCTACTTAGTAGTTATAAACTATTCTAAGTTACGGTAGTCGGAAAGCACTCTTAACGGCTTATCCTCCTTAGTTTCTAAGACTAGTTCATACTTCTACTCCTCGAATACCTTAATAATAGCTAGGAGTTCCTTATCGTAAATGTCGTAGTTATATTTAGCTAGTAACATCTTCTTACTAAAGAATGTAATAGGGCGGAGGACGCTATCGGGGTGTATCTAAGAAAGCACTCTAGTAGTAACCTAGTTAGAAGCGTCTGTCTTAATCTAAGTAGGGAGACTAGGCTAAAAATAAGCTAATATCGGTGTAGTCGTAAATCGAGACTTTAGGAGTTAGAAAGCCGCTTTACACTCTACTGTCTATGAAAACGACTTCTTAACATCTAAGTAAGTAAGAGTAGTTAGCGGTACTACTACCGCTAAGAATCTAAAGATAAATCTCCTATAGAAGTTAGCAAAGCTAATGAATGCTTAAACGTCCTTAACGTTCGTAGGAGTCTACTAGTTAGCAATAGCTTCGACCTTGACTAGGTCTATCTTAATACCTTTAGTTATAATAATTAGGCCTAAGTACTTTACGCGCTTAACGTAGAATTCGTACTTATCGATATCTATAGGCAAGCTAGCTTCCCTTAACTTTAGGAGGACTTTCGTAACATAATCTATATACTCTTCTAATGAGTTACTATAGATCAAGACATCGTCGAGGTAGATAGTAAGGAATTCATCTAAGAATTCGCAAAAGATATCATTAACGTAGCGCTACTAGCTACTCGGGCTATTATATAGCCTAAACGGCATAACTTTGTACTAATATAGGCCGTAGCGAGTAATAAACGCTGTTAACTATTTATCGCTATACCGGATACGGAGGTTATTAAAAGCGGCGACGATGTCTAGCTTTATAAACTACTATACCTTACATAATCGATCTAGCGTCTCGCGGATGATCGGAATTAGATAGCGATCCTTAACTATAATAGCATTTAAAGCTCTATAGTCGACGTACACTCGTAGGCTACCGCTAGGTTTACGAACAATTAGGATTAGTAAGGCGGCTAGAGAATCGCTCTTTTTAATCGTTCCCTTACGTAGCTCGTCATCTACGTACTTCTTAGTAATAGTAAGCTACTAAGGAGTTATAGCATAGCTACGTTTATAAGGTGCTTAGGCACCTTCCTTTAATTTAATAGCATAGTCCTACGGGCTATACTCTTTTAGTATAAACTCGTCCTTGTGTTTAAAAACATCTAAAAGCTAGTAATACTCCTTTAGTAGTTTCTTACGAACGTTAGTCTTTAGAGCTACATCTATAAACTTCTTAATGTCCTCCGGGCTTATTATAAATATAGACAAGTCGTCTCCTCTACCTCTTAGGTCTTTAGGCTAGAGCATAAAAAGGTCGTCGTCTGCTACGCCTAGGTCGTAGACAGCCCTCTACTACTAAGTACGCTTACGGTTACGCTTAACTATTCGTACAAACGCGTCTACGCTAATAGTATAAATATCCTCCGTCGAGCTCGGCCCCGTATTAGGTTCGCGAGTACGCGCTTTACCGTATTTATCGACGGCGACTATATAAGGCCGACTACCCTAACAATACGATATATAGCATTTGTTAAAGTAGATAGTCCTACTAGCAAAGTCGATGTCTAGATTATACTCTTCGAGCTACGACATACCTAGCATAATATCGTACTAATCTAGGTCCGTTATAAAATAGGACTCTACGTCCGTGTAGTCCCTAATAGTGTATATAAACCTAGAGTACTACTAGATGCGTATAATACGTCCGTCTATAAGGCGTAGCCGCCGTAGCTTCTCTAGGTTATAGATAGGTAATTTGTTTACGCGTACGAAGTTAGTATAAACGAACAGGCTAGTGCCTCTATAGTCGACAAGATCTCTTAATTTAGTTACTCTTCCTAAACGATTACTAAAAACTCTACTAGAGTATATAAGGTGTTGTCCCTCCTTAGGTTCTACTAACATATTCTATATACCTCTAGCTGTTTCGTAACAAGAAAGAAACTCCTTAGGATTAGCTATTAACGCACTTAGTACTAAGAGTGGTTCGTTTTTATCTTCCTTAACTTCGTTATCCGCCTCGGTAGAGCGACTTAACCCCGAGGCGGAGCATTTCCCTACTCTCTATTTATAAGGAGAAGCTAATGCTCTACGTTTATAGGATCCTCTATACGATATCCGGGGATGGTGCTAGAGGTAGCTATTACATTAAGAGCGACGATAGGCGTCTCCTTCTAGACGTTACCGTACTTATACTTACTACGAGCCTTAATGTTAAGAATATAGGCAGCGTCGTTAGTACTATAGCCCTTCTCCTAGCACTTAAAGCATTTGTTCTTAGTACGTAGTTTCTTACGGAGCGCCTTTAGGTCATCGGCTAAGATACGCTTACGCTTATACTTTATAGGAATAATACGGACTAGTCCGCTAGTTCTACCGCTCGGGTTCTTAGGCGTACGAGGGGCGTTTCCTCTACTATTACTACCGTTACTACCGTTACTACCGTTACTACCGCCTCTAGCCTTAGGAGGGTTAGCCTACTTGATTAGGTTCTACGACTCCTTAGTCTCCTTACCTAGGCGGACGAAGTTATAGAAGTCTAAGTAACGGTCGCGCTTAAGTTTATGCTAAAAGCGAGCGTTAAGCTTACCTTATAGTTCATCCGCGGCCTATGTCTTCTTTACTCTTAGATAGAGACCCTTATACTTAAGAGTAATAGCCGTAAAGGTGTCATTTTAACCTTACGAAAGAGCTACTAGCTCGACAACTACCTTCTCCTTCGTAGCTCTAGTACGTTCTCCGTACGAACTATTAAGCTCCTCCTATATATCGGTAACTGTTTACTAGACTTCTTCTCCCGGTATCGTATTAACTTCGACTATGTCGTAAGCGTTATTAGTTACGATTGTCTTAACGTAGTCCTAAACATCGGAAGGTTCTATAGAGTTACCGTAATCATTCTTAATCTTAACTATTATCTTACCTTTCTATACGCGATAGATAGGCTACGTAGTATCATTCGGATCGCCGCTAAATATATCTAGATCCTTAATCTTACGATAGACGTCCGAGGAGGACATAGTAGTAGGCGCCTAAGACGGGCGTATAGACTACTACTACTACTAAACGGGATTCTACGGAGCTAGTGTAAGGGTTAAAAAGCGCGGTAGACGACGGTTACGTAGGCTTACGACTTCCGCTATTAGGATAGCGGTCTTCTTTCGCTTAGCCTTAAGGGCATCGTAGAACTACTTGTTAGTATCTTCGAAAGTAGTAAACTTATCCTTATACTTAAGTAGCTAATCTTTTAGATCCTTTACTGTCTACTAAAGGTCGATCTTGTCTCCTTCTAACTACGTGTTCTCATCCTCGAGCTATAAGTTCTTATCTTAGGAAGCTTCTAGCTAGCTACGGAGGTCGGTTACTCTGTCCTTAGCTAGCGATAGTTTAGGCCGAATGTGATTATACTTGTTAACGACGTAGCGTATAACTATAAATGTCTTATATAGTCTCTACTAGACCGTATCTAACTAGGCTTAGTCGTCTTAGATATAGTAGATATAAGAGAAGGCTAGAGTTGCTTAAGTAGTAGCGTCCTATAGGTCTTGTCCTACGAATAGCCGGAAGTCGATGTCCTTAGAGTACCCGACGATCTCTTATAGGATAAGGGTAGCTTCTCCTTTAGGTTCCTCCTTATCTTCCTCTATAGCGAGGGCTTCTATAGTAGTAGGCGGCGGTAGTGTTAGTGTCTTAGTCTTTCCCTCTATCGTATACTTAGGCCTCCGTAACGTCCGTCTACGATAAGGACGGTCCTAAGTCTAAGACTCTATCTCTTACTTAATAGATTAGCTAATAGCCGGCTAACTAGCGTTACTAAAGTACTACGGAGAAAGACTACGGTTCTTGTTTACTTCCTTAAGCGGGTCGAACTAGTATAGCGTATCGAATAGGTTACTATTAAACTGTCCTAGCGTCTTAGGTAATAGGTCGTTCTTAAGGGGGACCTTCGTAGTATGTTCGCGTAACGCGCTAAAAGGGCGTAACGGTTAGTAATCCTTCGTAAAGCCCGTAAAGGCGTACTTACTACTAAGGGCGGGATAGCGCTCTACTTAATAGCGCTCGGGTTAATGTCGCTCGGGTAGACGGTCCTCGTCGTCGAAGTCTAGAGGTAGTAGGATACCCTATCGCTTAAGCGTCTCTATAGACTTACTCTTATAAAGCGCTTACTTCGCGTCTTATTATACGAGTTCGAGACGGTTATAAGAAAACATCTAAACTTACCTTTACGCGCGCGGCCGATATAAGGCTACGGCGTCTTACGGGAAGAGGTATAGGCCTCTTAAGATAGTACGCTATAATATAAGGACGACGAAGGGTAAAAGAACCGATATGTATTAAAACGAGTATAGCGTACGAAGTTGTCTAAGAGAGCGCGAGAGCGCGACGACTAAGTATAAACCACGCCAAGCCACTAGTCCTATCAGGGAAGCGGCTGGCTGGTGATGGGCACGGAGGCACTTCGTGACACAGACATCCTAACACCACTCACATATCCGAGCCACCCGCTGAAACTGGTTTCTTTTGCGTCCTTTTCGGGCGTACCATTTCCCTAATGACGTTCATAGACGATCGATGAGGTTCACTCTACATATTCTCGACACGACTGGTCTGCCAGAAATCCACCCAGCGATAACGAGTGCCTCCTACAGAGAATGGTATTAGTATTCGACTGGAAGTCGTTCTTCATCGACGCATGCCCACTCATATCTCAAGGATGCGCACTTCTCGCTGTGTTTATATTCTCAGGAGCAACCGGTCTTTCCGACGCAACAATATTTGCAAGTGAATGGATATCAGCCAGCACGCTCCTCCTGCTCAGTATAGTCTCCAGTCCGGCGACGCTATTGTGCTCCTTGCCCGACTTGACCGGCTACATTGACTTGACTTCCGAGCTGCTGAACGCCATAATGGCGTTGCCTGAAGCTGAAGCAGGAAAAGCTACAGTCTTGCCGGACAAAGTAGATGAAAAATCATCCTCCCGTTCGAGCAGAGGCTGATTCGCAGCAGGCAGAATTTCTTCGGAACTATATGAGCGAGGCTGAAGACGCACCTGACAGTCCTTGCAGTATATGCTGGGACGACCCTGCGCAGGCTCCCGTACGCCTCCCCTGCAAGCATATCTTCTGTAAAGAGTGCCTTCTATTATGGTTCAAAACGGCAGACAGTTGCCCCATGTGCCATGGTCGAGGACGGGTCTTCGAGACGTACCATCGAAAAACAGCTCACTATGTGAAAGCTTGGACGTTGCTAGTAAGTCATACAAAGCATTTGTTTAGCGCTCCAACATATCGGCGTGGAACTCCTTCGTAAGAGATCGATTGTCACTGCTCGTTCGTCTCCACACCATTGGTCGTTGTTTGGGTATCTCCTAGACTACACGATGCCCGCGGATGCATGGAGGAGACGCTGCAGCATGTCAATATTCCCACTAGACCAAACTATACTAACGACTGTCTTCCTTGAGCTAGGCCTTTGCTATAATTCCAGTCAGTCTTGCCGCGCAAGCTGGAAATCTGATACAGCACAAGCCTTGGATCAGCATCGCCTACTTGCCCATTTCCGCCTGCTTCATGACAGCGAACGAGTTCAAAATTGCATATGCAACCAAAGGCCCGAACTGGTGGCGGGATATGATGCTTACGAAAGGGCTACAAGGCAAGATATTGAACTGGTGGCCACTGATCCTTTTGCTCGTTATGCTCATTGGACTCTTGCCAATCGCGATTGCAGTATAACGAACATGATTTATCATAGAATAGTTCGAAAGAGCAGAATATCAACTGTACAGCAGAGGGCTGGCCATTGTCAATTCTTGATATCATTGCTGCCGTCTAATCATCCTCCAGCGGTCCGGGACACTCATAGCAGGTGCCACATCCTCGATCCGGAGTCAATGCTGTTCGGTGCCACGCTGCGTCGGGAAGCTCACTGTGGCCGACCTTTCCACTGCCCTCGATAGGTGTTTGTCACTTCTCATACTTTGATCATTCATCAAGACCACGTCATTCAGTCACTATCCGGTCAGCAGACCTTCCTTCCTAGCCTTCTCGCCCTCCTTCAATGCATTGAGTTCCTCTTTGCTCATATTGTAGGATCCCGCAACCTGATTGAACGGGTTGTCTGGATGCTTCTCGAATTCCTGCACCATGTCAATATTGCACCCAAATGGAATATCCTCCACAACATACCTTGCGAATCTGATCGATCTTCTGCTGCCGCCTCAGACCCTTCTCATCCTTCATCTCGTCCAACCGTCTCTCCTCGAAGGCATTGTAAGCAGCCTTGAATCTCCTCTCCGGATGACGGTCAATTTTATCGGTATTGTTCGAGGTGATGTCCAAAGCATCCAGTGCATTATCGATACCCGTAGCATTGAGTGCAGGTCCCTTCTTAGAGGACGATGGCTCGTCAAGGCTGGACAGATCGAGGCCGCGAGACTTCTTGACGGCGACTTTGTTTTTGCCGGCGGGCTTGCTGGGCAGTGATGCTTCTTCCTCTTTCAGTAATGCTTCCTTTTCCGCCTTTTTGCGTGCGGCTTCGGCTTGTTTGGCGGCGGCTGCTTCACTGTTTGGTGATGCACATCAGCATGTGATCTAGAACCATCACTCGTATGGCTTCTCCGTACGCTTTGCTGCTGTCTTTTGATCCCTTGGACCATTCTTCTGCTTCTGCCTTTGACTTTTTCGCATTCTCAACTGCTTGCTTTTGCGCCGCTACTTCGGCCTTCTTTGCGTTGCCTGCCGCCTTCTTGGTGTTTTCGCCTTTCGCCATGATGTGCTCGATGTTCCGTGGTGGGTTGGGTAGATGCTGTCGTAGGATTCCGGATTGAAAGATCGATTCACAAGATGAGGTTGTTTAGTCTGCGCGGTGTGTCTGGGGATGGCAAAGTTGAAAAAGTTGTCTGCCCTGGAATTGGAATCATCGTATGACACCCCGCCGTTGGAAAGGGTCCCGCCATGCCCCACCTACCGCCGGCTTCAAGGTTCCAGGTTGTCTGCATGGACCCAACCTTGTTAGTCAGGTGAAGGGATTCGAGCTTCCAGTTTGCGATCACCTCCCGTCAGAAGCTCAAGCTGAAGCTCAAACATCAACACAATGGTCAAGGCATTATCCTTCAAAGGCGACAAGAAACCCAAAAAGCGCAAGCGTACCCACGACGATAACAACGATGACGATGCTGCTGCTTCGAAACAGCTCCAGATCGCCGAGGGCGCAGGACCTGCAGACGATGAGAACTGGGTATCAGCCGACGCCGTAGATGACATCTCAGGACCCGTCGTTTTGGTCCTTGCCACTGACCCAGCATCGTGTGCTGCGGTGGATCAGCTGGGAAAGGTCTTTACCAGCAAAATCGAGAATATGGTGGAGAATGAACCCTCCTCCGCGGAGCCGCATGATGTGCGACAGGTATGGATATCGCAGAAGATTGTAGGCACAGAGAATAGCTTTACATTCAAGGGACATCACGGCAGGTATGTTGACTTCGTAAGTGAACTTGACCATACCATACTAACATCGACGCCAAGATATCTAGGTTGTGACAAGTACGGCATCCTGTCATCCACTCGGGAGGCCGTCTCTCCAGAGGAGACATTCAAGTGCACCCCATCCGAGACCAAGCCGGGCCAGTTCGACATTCAAACGATGCGCTCAACATATTTGGCTGTTGATGACGACAAGAGCCCAGCTGAACTTCGCGGCGATGCGGAGGAAGCGAGCGAAACGACGAGTATTAGAATTCGCATGCAAGCACGTTTCAAGCCAAAACACAGAGTGGACAAGGCAGAGAAAGTGCGCGCGAAGATTAGCAGGAAGGAGCTGGAAGATGAAGTCGGCAGAAGGCTTGAGGACGACGAGGTCAAGAAATTGAAGAAAGCACGCAGAGAAGGGAATTATCATGAGGCCATGCTGGATGTGAAAGTCAAGGGCAAGCATGACAAGTTCGCATGAAGTTCGGACTGACGCCGTGAAAACAAGACAGAGCACAATGCATTGCTCTATTCGAAGCCTCTGATCTACCTCAAAAGGACCTTGCTGCTCAACCAAGCCGCTCATGGTATCGCCCAAATACTGGAGATTGTCCTTACCTCGCTACGCTGGACGACTTTCTTCTGAGCAGTCTGCGTGATCCGAAGCGCCAAGAGTCGCCTCTGCCTGTTCAGCTGGCAGCACAATACGCGGATCGTCTGACCGGTACATTTGACTGTCGAGGCGGCGTATTGGTCTCACTTTGGTTTGATCTCTCGGGCGCTGCTTTGCCTGCGGTGTTGGTGTTGGTGGTAGTTTGTCGTCCTCTTCGTCCTTGTGAACGGCGGGCTTTCCGAGTGCCTGACGCGATGCTGGGTCCTGCGGCCTAGTCTTTGGAACGAGTTTCACGGTTGGTGGGCCACTTTCACCAGGACTGGGATCGTCTCGCTGCGCTTGCTGGTCTTGAAGCCAACCTGGCTCTGGGCTCCTCAAAGGCTTGGCATTCTGTTGTGGCTGCAGAGGATCACGAGCGGGCAAATTGACATGCTCACGCCTTCTGGAGTACGGTTGCGGTGAGACTTCTCCGCTGTTGCTGCACATGCAACTGCAAAGGTCGTTACAAATCGCCTGAATGGATGGCATGTTGCGCAGCACTTGCCGTTGTGGTTGACATCTTCAAGAAGCTGTCCCTCTGTTATTCAAGTGGCCTCCTTGTTTGCTACACTTCATTGTGGTGAATTGGTTGGTCTTGCGAGACGTCTCTAGAACATTCTGTCCAGAGACGTATGTTGCCGAACACAGCGTTCGATCCGTCTCGGTGGCACGATATACAAGGCATGAGATCGAGCGACAGACAATACTCTATGCAGAATGCTCTTGTTAGCCAATAGTCGCTCCTATGGAAACACGTCAGTGACGAGTCAGAGATGTCAGTCTGCTTTGCTGGCGATCTCTGCCTGCATTCCAAGCTTGGACCTGTCCTGGTAGCACGCATTTGGAATGGAGATGAAGAGTGAGAATAAGAAGGCGATGAAGCTGCTGGAGATACAATGGAGCTTGCAAGTCGTTATTCTCACAGCACCTCAACGTGGCAATCACAGAATTATTTCACTCGTCCGGTGAACAGCATTGCCTACCGGAGTCCTACTCCAACCTCACTTGAATCTCTCACATTGTGTCATTGTCGCACACTGCCAAAAGAGGAAGGCGCTGGTTGACCTTTTAGGCTCATGCACATCTTCCTTTTTAGGTTCATGAACGTGCCGGACGAGGATCCAAGTGGGGCCATTCTGTCATGATCCGGTACTCCATGCATGGCAAGCAAAGCACCTCCTCGTGTGTAAGTATAAGACAGTGATGTCTGCATTACGACATGATTGATATTGCGTGAAACGGCGTCCAACAACATGGTCGGTCAACAGGTATGAGAAACATTCTTGAAAGACTCCACTCTACAAACTCACATATACAAGCATGCAAGTCTCAAGGTCATTATTGTTGGCTGCGGATTGGGTATGTATCTAGAAGTTCGACAAAGAAGATCCCACTGACTGAGTCAACTAGGTGGACTCGCCTGTGCCATACAATGTCTGCGGGAAGGCCAGGAAGTCCTGATTTTGGAAAAGATGCCAGAATTGAGTGAGGTATGGCTAGGTTCAAGAGTCTTGAAACAACAGCTGACGTATTCAAGGTTGGTGCTGGGATCCAGTTACCGGTAGGGTACCCATTTGTAGTGAGGGCGATCAGACAGAACTGATGTCGAACGCTTTGTAGCCCAATGCAACAAGAGTAATGCAAGACTTCGGCCTTTTGGACAAACTAAACGAAGCCGGTTTGACGGAAAGGAATGGATATGATGTCCTTCGTTGGCAAGATGGCCGTACAATCGCTCCTCGACCAGACCCTGGTTGGAACAAAGCTCTGTTTGGAAATCAATCGCAGTAAGTAGGAGCTGCCCCTGGCAGATCTTTTGTGACTGATAGGTCAAAAGTACTATGCATAGAGCAGACTACCAGAAAGTCTTGGTGGGCGAGGCACGCCGTCTAGGCGCCAAGATTCGATTAAACAGCGAGGTGATTAAGGTGGAGTGTTCACCAGCAGCGGCCTTCCTCGCGTCCGGGCAGACAATATCGGCAGATATCCTTGTAGGTGGAGATGGGTTGAGATCTGCGGCGCGAACAGCTGTTCTTGGTTGTGTCAAAGAACCAGAGGAGTCTGGAAGTCTGGCATACCGAATCACACTTCCGCGAGAACAGCTAGAGAACGAATCCGATCCCTTTTTCAGAGACATTGTGGGGAAGCAGACATCGGCAATTTGGTGGGGACCAGATGCACATGTTGTGCTTTATTCTATCAGACATGGTGATGTGGCCAATCTTGTGCTCTGGTGAGTCTTTTCTCATTCGAGAGTGGAATTCAATCGCTAATAATCATGCAGTTGTCCGGATACTTTACCAAATAATGTGTCGCGACAACCCGGTGACCTCGCAGAGATGAAAGAGTTCTTCAAGGAGTGGGATCCGAGACTGAGGAAGCTGTTGAGTAAAGTTGACCAAGCAGTGAAATGGAAAATCTGGAAGATGGAAGAGCTAGACAGATGGACTCGGGTGAGTCGATCTTTCAATGTCTTGTAGAGTGGAGCTGACTTCGTGCAGGGAAGAGTTGCATTGCTAGGCGACTCATGCCACCCAAGTGTTCCATATGCAGCCAGCGGAGCCGCCATGGCTGTAGAAGACGGCATCGTTTTGGGGAGGCTTGTTGGACTGTTCTCGAGATGTGATGAGCCAAATTCCTCAATACCGGATCTCCTTCAACTTTACCAGGACTTGAGGAAGGAGAGAGCAACTTCCATAGTGAATCTCGCGAATGGCAACCAAGAGCTGTACGAAATGAGAGATGGCAAGCAACAGAAACAGCGAGATCGCGAATTTGCAGAACACGGATGCTGGGATAAAGACCCGTTTCCATGGGCGTATGCGGATTATGAACGTTGTAAGGATCTTTACGCCTTTCATGCTTTGGGCAGCGCAGACGAAGGATTTGCAAAGAGTCGGTTCGCGAAGGAATACTACCATAGATCGGCCAAGATGTAAAGTGGGATTTCTCGACACCCAACAGGTCGTTGTCGTTCAGGAGCAAGGCGCCCGAAGGATGAACTCTATTACTGTAAACAGCGTTGCACCAGTTGCGGCTGAGGTGCAATACCATCGATGCTGACTTTCCTTTCTTCTTATATTGCATCTCTCCCCCTCCAACCATCAATATGTTCTCATCTACATTCCAATACAATCTTGCAACCTATCTCTATCCACTCCCACCGCCATCGCAGAAGCGAACCAGGCCGCTCCAGGTAATATGTCTTGGTTTACCTCGCAGCGGAACAGACTCGCTCCGGAACGCTTTGATCATACTGGGCTACGATCATGTCTCGCATGGTATTGACTTCTGGGCCAATCATGCCAATCATAGTATCCTGTACGCCAAACTGGCCCTGCTACGAAATCAAGACAATTTACCCGATGCTGAATCTCTACGGACGGCGTTCTTCGATCGAATCTTGGGTGACTGTCAAGCCACGACTGATATCCCAAGCGTGTGGTTTGCCCACGAGCTACTGGCAGCATATCCGGACGCAAAGGTCATCCTGAACCGGCGGCGAGACGTCGAAGCCTGGAAGCGTAGCTTCGCAGGGAGCGTACAGCCACTGTTGGAGAGCTGGCGGTACTGGCTACATAGCTGGTTCGATGCTGAGCTTTTCTGGGGAATGGGTCTCTCGATTAACCTTCATACGAAATGGCTGTTTGCTGGAGACTTTGAGCGTAATGCCGAACGTGCTTACGTGGAGCATTATAAAGGCTTGGAGAAGACGTTGATTGAGACTGGAAGACCGTACCTGAAATGGGGAGTAGAGGATGAGTGGTCAGTCAATCCACCTCAATGGGCTGTACCTTACGATCTGCTGACATATATCTCAGGGAACCGCTTTGTCGATATCTAGACAAGCCTTTGCCCGGTGAAAAGTTCCCAGAGGGCAATGTCGCAGCGGAGTTTGGTCCTCGACTGATGTTGAAGGATATTGAGAGATTCGCCAACGCTCGTCGGAACGCATCGATTCTGGTAACATGTCTCATGGTGCCAGTTGGCTTTGCGTCGTGGGCGTGGTCATCCGGTATCATGTAGCTTTCCTGGAAGCATCAATGAAGAGCATCTTCCATCAACGGCTCTCACTGAGTGGCTGATCGTGTATTCTGTTACAGTCGAATTGGGTGGCCCGATCTAGAGTTGAGCTGAGTTTGTGGAGAAGGGAGAAGCTGGAGGCCAAGAAGGAAGAGAGGAGCTTGAGCTTGTCAACATGAACTCCGGATCTCGGACTCCGCCCCGCTACCACTTCCACCACCACGCTACCACCACGCTACTCCGAGGTCTAGCCTGTAAAAGAAGGTACAGCCACATACTTCCTTCCTTCTCCCCAATTCTTCCCACAATTTGACTGTGCTACTTCATAGATAACGCCGGATGGAAGTCCCAGCACTGGGTGGCTACCTAACTTTGCATCACTCCACAGATAGGCAGCTTTGAAGTGCTCTTATTGCCCATCTCCCCTTCTCTTCCTCCGTCCTCACTCATTCCCGCCTCCTCTCGTCCATCATGGATCTACGATATAGACCTCTCCTGCTGCTAACGTCCCTCTTCGTTCTCATTGCCACCGTTGCCTTCTTCCTTGCTCCATCTCAAACCCACAATCAGACCCTATTCTCCTCCTTTCGCCACCAAAAACCTTTCAAAGCCCCGAAACAGAATGTCTGGGCCGAACTCACCTCACTCGAAGCCCAAGAGATCTACGACTTCGCATATCAAACTCTCCCCGATCTCAACCTCGTGCGAAAACCCAATAGCGGCCACGAGAACTCCATTCACATCGTCGAAACCCTCCTCCCTAACAAGACCGACACAATTCCTTATCTCTTCTCTAATGGCTCCCTCCCAGAGCGCTGGGCCAAAATGGTCATCGCCCAGAAGATGGACGATGAACCACATCTCGTTTACTACGCCGTTGGACCGCTTCCCATCTCATCCACCACCCAGATCCTCCCATTGACATACCCCTTCACCTCTGGCGGCAACAGTGTCAAGTCACTGTTCACAGACTTTGGCGCAATTGCAGAGTTCAGCACGACTCTTGGCCAAGGTATCTCTGATATCACGCAGGATTTGCTTGGAACTACCATGCGGCCCAATGATCCCGAAAGCTTGCTCTGCTTTCCCCGGCCGACGACTGTCACTAGCAATGGATTAGTGCTCTGGTTCCAGTTCTTTAGGCCTGGGAATGGGTCTGGAGGCCGCACACTTCTACCTCAGGGAATCTATATCAAAGTCGATGTTTCTGGGAGTGACCAAAACAAATGGAAAGCATCACAGTTCTTCTACAATGGAATTGTGTATGAGAATGTGGAGGTGTTCAGAGCTGCGATGAAAAGTCCGGATTTTGTTCGGACGCCTCCGAATCTTGATGATGGGAAGTGGACGGAGACTGAGGATTTTGATTCAAAGCCGGAGGGGAGAGAGATGCCTCCGCCTGTGACTGTGCAGCCTTATGGTCCGAGGTACAAGTTAGACAGGGAGGCGAAGTATGTTTCCTGGTTTGGGTTTGAGTTCTATCTGAGTACAGCGCAAGCTACTGGGCTCAGCTTGTTCGACATTCGCTTCAAGGGCCAGAGGGTGATGTACGAACTAGGCCTGCAAGAAGCAATGGCACACTGTACGTCTCCCTCTCACCCTTTCAAACTATGATCCGCTGACATTCTCTCAGACGCCGGCGACGACCCCATGTCCGGCGGTCAAGAGTTCCTTGACACCTTCTTCGGCATGGGCAAAAACTCCTTTGAACTAATTCCAGGCTACGACTGTCCCGCCTACGCCTCGTACCTAGACACCCACTACCACATGACCTACACAACCCACAATCTACCCAACAGCATCTGCATTTTCGAGTTCACAGCCGACCATCTCCTTTCCCGACACACAGCTCAATACAGCATCACCGCATCCCGAAACACTTACTTGACCGTCCGCACCGTCTCGACAGTAGGAAACTACGACTATGCAATCGACTATATCTTCTACCTGGACGGCACTCTGGAAGTGAAAGTCCGAGCAAGCGGATATATCTTCGCTGCCTTTTACCGCGCGAACCACACGGAAGCTTCTGAATACGGACATAGAATACACGATGCCGTCTCATCATCTCTACACGACCACGTCATAAACTTCAAAGCAGATCTCGACATCGCCGGCCCATCCAACGAATTTCTGCGACTTGCAATCGAACCTTTGACAAAGTCCTACACGTGGGACCAACCAGAAGTTCCAGAACGCAATACAATGCACCTGGTCCCCAAACTACTAACGCACGAGACTGGACTCGACTGGCCGAAAAACTCAGGCGAGTTCTTCCTAGTTCAGAATTCCGAGGAGAGGAATCAATGGGGTGAAAAGAAAGCTTATCGCATCACTTCTGGGACTGGCATGGGAAGTACACCTCATCTTACGATTCTGAACTCTACTACACTTGGAGATAGTGCCAGGTGGGCGGAACATGATGTCTGGGTTACTAGACAGAAAGACAGCGAACCCAGAGCCGCGGATCCGTTGAATTATCTCCGTCCGTTGGACCCTATCATTGATTTCAACAAGATCGCCAACGGGGAGGAACTTGACGAGGGAGGAGAAGATGTAGTGGTCTGGTTCAATCTGGGAGCTCATCATATTCCTCATAGTGGAGATGTGCCTAATACCCTGATGCATACAAGTGCAAGCAGCGTTATGTTCATTCCGCATAACTTTCTGGACAGAGATGCTAGTCGGGAGAGCGTACAGGGTGTGAGGGTACAATTGAAAGGGAAGGATAGTAGCGGAGGGTTTGCTGGGGACCTCGAGCAGAAGGTGGATTTGAGAGCAAGGAGGGAGCAAGGTCCCAAAATGGAGTATTTTGGTGGGACTTACAGGGAAGGGCTGAAAGTTGAGGTTGGGGAATTGGAGCCCGGACTCGAGGGGTTTGAGACTAGGAGGATGGAGGTCACGGATTTGGGCTTTAATGGGAGTGCCGCTGGGGTTTGGGTCGTTTAGAAGGTCTATAATTCTTCATATGCTCAGATTTACACGCCGGGTATTCGTTTCCATCGTCAATGCATTACAATTCAGTCTCCTCGGGCACTCCAGGCTCAACAACAACCTTTTCAATCAACTGCAAGGTAGCCCTCAAAGGCAACCCCACAACATTATCAAACGTCCCGTCAATTTTCTCCACAAGAATACTTCCCGTCCCTTGAACCGCATACCCACCCGCCTTATCCGCCCCCTCTCGCGTCCTCACATAACTCCACAGTAAGTCATCCGTCACGGCAGGATCGAATTTCACCTGCGTTTCCTCGACGTGTGTTTCCATTGCGTACCCCGGGTCCATCAGACTTTCGAGAGGCGCCATGCAGACTACGGCCGTGTAGACTTTATGCCAGCCTTGATTCCCATCTCGGAGTTCTTTGAGCATGGCGAAGTGGTGGGCTTCGCTGCGGGGTTTCTCAAGGATGCTGCCCATGTGGGTGGAGATTATGGTGTCAGCGGCGATGACCAAAGAGGGTTCTATGGGGTCGTTTATGTGGTTTTGGTAGATGTGGCGGGCTTTGGATTCGGCGGTGAGGAGGACATATTCGAAGGGGGCGAGCGATTTCGATTGGTCTTCGGGGAGGGTCGAGGGGATGATTTCGAGGTTTGTTAGGCCAATCTTAATCATATCATTCATTAGCATTCGGCTTGTAAGTACCTGACTAGATAAATGTGAAGTGTTATGGGACATGGACATACTTGAGCGAGGAGTTGACGACGACGGGGAGATGCAGAGGCGAGGATTATGCGCTTTCCGCGGAGCATCTGCAGCGCTGGGAGGTCGAGGGGCAAAGGCAGTCGAGGTCCTCGTCGCTGGCCGTTGGCGTTGGCGTTGGCGTTGGCGCTGGGTGTTGTTGTGTGAGATCCATCGCCGTCGTATGCTGGAGGTGGCTCCAATGGTGTCTTTTCGTCGACCATTGCTGCGATTTGTGGTCAAAGTGAACGAACAGCTCAATCAATTGTGGTGGAATGGTTGATGGAGCTTCAATCAATGCCAGAGGCGAAGTTGAAGGCTTCCATTGAGTTGAGGCATGAGGCATGACGTGGAGACGCGAGAGCTTCGACCCCACTTTCATCAACGTGCGAGAAGTGCACAGGTGGAAGGAGCAACAAGCTTCAAACACTTCATCGCAATTCCTGACTTCATGGACGTGTCTAATCATTCACTTGATTCAAAGTCATTGCTCAGTCCAGGCGTTGCCCTTCAATTGCCATCAAGACCACCTCATCTTTTGTTTGTTTTAAGCCCTTGACGGGAACTCGTCAACACTTTCCTCCGTCATCCAGGGCAAAGTTCAGTCCCTGCCCTGAACCCGCTTCCCGTCTTCAACCCTCACCCCGCCACCATCGGGGACGGGAGGGTAACATGGCCCTGCCTTGTCTGGCCAGCATCAACCTTCCACCGCCGAGTTGGTTGCCTTGTCACCTGTCGACGGCACGGCGGAGCAGGCCGCTCATTCGGCTGTCAGCGCCGAGTGGGCTGCCCGCCCGCATCGGCGTTGTTTCCTCGCTACCGGACACACATTTCTACAAGTAGCAGCCCCTCCGAACATGATGCATCCGAATCTTCGCCGACGACACATCAACCACACATTTTCACCAGAATCTTCCACTTTGCACCACCGCACGAGCTATGCGGCCGTAGTAGCTACTCAGGTTTGTAATCACCTGTCATCTTGATCACTAAAGCATCAGCGTAGAGCTCCGCATTGGAAAGTTCATCTCTATATCAATCCTAATCCTCTGTATCTCCTTCCCTCTCACTCTACTCCCCAATTCTGCTCTTTCAACACCCTCTCCACAACATCAAAAATGGTCGCCTCCAAAGCTCTCATCTTTGCCGAAGCTCCCACAGGCTGGCCTGAAGCTGGCAAACATCTCAAAGTCGAATCCACCGACTTCGATACCGAACAGTCTCCTCCCTCCGGCGGCTTCACCGCCAAAGTCCACTATGTCTCCTTCGACCCTTATCAGCGCGGCCGCATGCGAGCTCCAGAAATCAAGTCTTACTCTGAACCCTACGCCCTCGGAAAACCTATCGACAACGGCGCCATCATCTCCGTCCTGAAGTCCGACAACGAGCAGTTCAAGTCGGGAGATATTGTGGTAGCACCACGCAACCCAACGGAAGAATACAGCGTCATCACCGCCGAGGAGGTCAAAGCAAATGGATATCGTGTGCTTGATAATCCTTACAACCTTGATCCCAAGATCTTCATCGGTGCTCTCGGAATGCCTGGTCTTACGGCTTACAGCTCACTTTACGAAATCGGACAACCGAAGAAGGGCGAGACGATTTTCATCTCTGCGGCTTCAGGAGCTGTGGGCCAGATCGTTGGGCAGCTGGCCAAGCACGAGGGAATGAAGGTCATCGGAAGTGTGGGAGATGACAAGAAGTTGGAATTCATCACTTCGCAACTGGGTTTCGATGGAGGATTCAATTACAAGAAGGAGAAGCCGTTGGAGGCGCTGCAGAGGTTGGCACCTGAGGGAATTGACATCTACTATGAGAACGTGAGTCGTCTACCACTTCCTCTCTTGGTTGAGTAATTACTGACAATGCGATGATTACAGGTCGGCGGCGAACAACTCGCAGCAGCAATCGCCTCGATGAAAAACCACGGTCGCATCATCGCCTGCGGAATGGTTTCCCAGTACAACCTCTCCCCTGAAGACACATACCCGATCAAGAACATGATGCAAATCGTTGCGAAGAGGATCAAGATGCAGGGTTTTATTGTCATGGACCCGGATATGGGACCCAAGTACTTTGCGGAGCACCAGAAGAACGTGCAGAAGTGGATTAGTGAGGGGAAGTTCAAGGCTGAGATGAGTGTAACTGAGGGGATGGATAATGCTGCGGAGGGATTGATTGGAATGCTTGCGGGAAAGAACTTTGGAAAGGCTGTGTTGGAGGTTTCGAAGTTGTGAGAAGATAAGGGAGGCGGTAAGAAAGGAGGTTGGATTGATAGTGGGAACGCCAGAAGCGCATGGCAACGAGGAGGTAACGAGAAGGCGGCGCCATGCATGGCGCGTCGCGTCGCGATGATTGATGATGACAGATTCTTGAATCTTTGAAACAAGGCTCGTAAGTTGGCACAGAGTTGCAGATTTGTTCGCTGAACAACAACAACAACGACTTCCCGCAAAACCATTTAGTCCGCGGAGGCTATACAGTCAAATTTGTTGAATGTTTTAGGTGAGGAGCGAGCAGGATTTCTGACCCAAACATGTCGAAGCGAGCGCCAAGACCCTCGTTCGGAGTTTTCACAAGCGCCTACCCCACAGAGATCTGCATTTCATTGAGATCGTCATCAACGCTGATCGTTTTCAATCAATCGCGACGTGGCTCGGTCGAGACCTTGGAGGCTTGTGCTCCGCCCAGACCGCTGGAATCATGGGCAATTGGCCCAAAAGCACGCCGCGGACGTTGATGACGAGCTTTTGCAGTCTTGTGTACGAATAGCAATCTAGAACAGCGGTACAAGTATCCTGTCTCATTCTTGCCCTTTTGTTGTGACTTTGATTTTCTCTCCTTCCGCCCTTTGCGCAGTATCTCATCGTTGTGCTGCGAAGATGGAGGAGGATTCATCTACGCGCGTCTTCTCGCGGGCGGTATGTTGTGTATCCTTCGTGATGTTTTCCCTACTAATCGCGGATTCTAGACGGCCTCTAACACAGGCTCACACACCTCATCCGGCTCCTCAGTGTCGTCTCTACTGTCCACCCTAATTCCAGTCCTCCTAGGAGCAATAGCCATCTTCCTGGCATTTCTCTTCTTTCGCAAACGTCTCGACCGCGTCTATCAGCCACGTTCCTACCTAGGCTCTCTCCGCAACTGGCAGCGCTCCCCACGACAGACCTCTGGACTTCTAGGATGGCGCCAAGAATACTCGCAGATCAAAGACGAGTTCATCTTGGGTCATGCTTCCATCGACAACTACCTCTGGCTTCGGTTCTTTAAGATGTTGACTGTGATGTGTTTGGTTGGCTGCTTCATTACTTGGCCTATCCTTTTCCCTGTCAATGCTACGGGAACTGCTGGTGAAACAGGACTGGATATTTTGTCTTTCTCCAACATCACGCCTGGACCGAGATACTACGCGCAAGTTTTTGTTGCTTGGTTGTTTTTGGCTTGGGTTATGTTCATGATTACGAGGGAGTCCAGGTTCTTTGTACGGCTGAGACAGCGATACCTCACGTCGCCTTACATGCGCAGTCGCGTCTCGACGAGGACTGTCCTGTTTGTCAGTGTTCCGGAAGAGGCCCGCAATGAAGAATACCTCAGATCGGAGTACGCAGGCGTCAAGAGCGTATGGCTTGTCAATGTTCCCGAGGACCTTGCGCAGAAAGTGGAAGACCGCGACACCGCTGCCACAAAACTGGAATCAGGCGAGATCAACATGGCCAAGAACCTCAACAAGCGTGAAGCGAAGAACGAAAAGAAAGGCATTACCAAGGAACGTGCAGACCCAGAACGAGGCCATGCCGTGGAAGTGGAAAAGAAAGATCGTCCTACTCACCGTCTCCCAAAGCTCAAATTCCTGCCCATTGGCAAGAAAGTCGACACCGTCGACTGGGCTCGAACAGAGCTGCACCGCCTCGTACCCGAAGTCAAAAAAGAACAATCCAGCCTTCGTGAGGGTGGCTCCTCCAATGCGCAAGCCGCTTGTTTCATTGAATTCGAGACTGTGCAAGCAGCGAAGGCCGCAATGGACCAAGCTGCCAATATCCCCAAGAAAGACAAAGCGAAGCGGAAGATGAAAATGACGCCCAAGGAAATGGGTGCTCCACCCCAGGACATCATCTGGAAGAACACCATCAAGTCATCCTCGAAAGTCCGTCTCTTCAGCATAGCCGGTACCGCATTCATTTGGTGGCTATGCATCTTCTGGACCATTCCAGTCGCTGTCATCGGAGCCATTTCGAATATCAACTACCTCACGAACAAAGTCTCATTCTTGAGCTTCATCGATGACATTCCATCGGTCATTCTAGGAGTTGTTACTGGTCTACTACCAGTACTTCTCCTCTCCATCCTCATGACCCTGGTCCCAATCTTCTGCAACATCATCGCGAAAATGTTCGAACCCACCCAAGGCGCCGTCCAGATGAAAGTCCAGACCTGGTATTTTCCATTCCAAGTCATTCAGGTCTTCCTCATCACGACCTTTGCCTCTGGAGCCGCCTCGGTCGCAACCCAGATTATCAACGATCCTTCCACGGCTGCTTCGCTCCTGGCACAAAATCTTCCCAAAGCCTCCAACTTTTACATTTCTTACTTTATTCTTTTTGGATTGATGACTGCTGCTATGCAACTTCTAAATCTTGTGCCGTTGTTGTTTGTGCTGATCCTGGGGAAGATTCTGGATAAGACTCCCAGGAAAATGTATAATCGTTACGTGAATCTTGGAGGATTGGGATGGGGAAGTCTTTATCCTAAATTTACGAATTTGGGTGTTATTGGTGAGTGAATGAGGCACGCCTTTACCTACGGTCGCAATTGCTAACACAAACATCCAGCACTTTCTTACTCGTCCATCGCACCACTGGTCCTAGGCTTTGCCACAGTTGGCTTCTACCTCTTGTACCTCGCCTACAGGTACAACGCCATCTTCACTCTTGGGACGAATGCTTCTACCCGCGGAGAATCTTACGGTCGTGCTTTACAGCAGCTCACGACTGGAATCTACCTCTCTGAAGTCTGTCTCATTGGTCTCTTGGCCATTGGTGTGGGTTCCAGCACCCAGTCCATCGGTCCTCTGGTTCTGATGATTGTATTCCTTATTGCTACCATTGCTTGGCACATTTGGTTGCGTCGCAGTCTCAAAAAGATGGAGATGGAGATGGCCGAAAACGACATCTACGCTTCCAGTCCATTCCATGGCGAAGGTTTCGAAGCAGAGAAATCCCACAGTAGCTCCAACGCAGGCCATATCTCCAGAGACGGCTACGACCAGGACGAAACCAAGACCCAACATCTCCAAAACAACTCATCTGGAGAAAGACGCGGCATGTTCGCTCGTGTCAAAGCCTATTTCACCGAAAGCCCAGACACAGCTGCACAAAACGCCATTACACGTGTCGCACCTGATCTCAGTTCTCCTGTGCGGGCATACACCCAGCAAGAACATGACGAAGCCTATGTCCACCCAGCCATCATCTCAGAATGTCCGATTATCTGGATCGCCAAGGATAAGCATGGGCTTTCGACCCAGGAGATTCGGGTTACGACTGATGGGGAGGAATACACCATGACTGACCAAGGTGCGGAATTTAATGAAAAGGGCAAGGTGGTATGGAAGCACGATGAATTGAGGGATGCACCTATCTGGGAGGATGAGCCGGTTTATTAGTTGATGTGTAATGTAATCTAGCGGAGATACTCCATTTGCGATATCGAGTGTACTCGAACTCACTGTGTTTCTAAGAAGCGTTTCGTGTCTGAAGACCTCCCTTTGCAAGCTCCACTCCAGCAATCATCAACTCACTCACCTCTTGTCCACAGGTTCCTAAAACAATCGTCAGTACTCTCACAACACACCGAATGCCAGGAAAAGATACTCACAAACATTGCCCGTCCTTTCCTCGCAGCCTCAAACTCCCTCCTTATAACATCCGCCCTTCCAGCCCTCGGAATCAACAAGACCGGCATATCCTCCCCAGCAGTGCCAGGTAAAATCCCTGGCCACTCACTCGGATTTAAAGGCAGCTTCGCTTTCGGCGATATCTTCACCTCAAAAGCCCAAAGAATCCTCAAAATAGCAATCGTCAACGATCTTTCCGCAACATTATAACCCGAACACACTCGTCTCCCAGCCCCGAAAGCGAAATGGTCTCGTTGTCTATAATCAGCGTTCATGGATTGGGCTGTGGAAGTTTGATCCTCTGCGTAGCGTTCTGGGATGAATTCGTCTGGGTCTTCGTGTCGAGAGGCATCGTGATGGAGAGCCCAGGCGTTGAGTTGCAAGTAAGAGCCCTTGGGGATTGTCATTCCTTCGAATTCAATGTCTGCGGTTGTCATGTGTGGTTGTCCTAGAGCTACCGGAGGTCTCCAGCGGAACGTCTCCTTGATCAAACATCGAATATAAGGAATTTGCTCTGCATCGTCGTAGACTGGGACGCGATCTTTTCCAACATGTTTCATGAGGAGGTCGTGAGCTTTGGATTGCACTTCTGGGTAACGCATCATGGCTTCAAGGAATGCCCAGGTTGAAGCTTGGCTGGTGTCGGAACCTGCAATGGTTAATTGCATACAGAGATTCGCGCCTTCTTCTTTGGAGGCGAAGCCGAGATGTTTGGGGTCTTCGACGATTTTGCAGAGGAGAGAATCTTTGATGAGGCTTCTGTCGGGCATGGATTGGATCCTTTGGAGCTTTTCGTTGATCCAGCGGCTGTCTCTGGCGAAACGCTCTCGTCCTGCTCGCTCCCATGGTTTTAGGAAGAGGGGAAGTTTGTCGAGAATCGGGAGCATGTCCACAAGGTAGGTACCTGGTATGGTGGCGAGGACTAGCGCTTCGGCGGTCTCGTGGATGTAGTGGATGGCAGGATCTGATAGATTAGGGATTTCCAGTCCGAACATCTGGGTTGCGAAGTTGCTGTAGGTGTACCGCTTGACTGCACCCCACAGAGCTTTGCTCGAGGTTTGAAGATTGGTGTCGGAGACAATCTCGTAGAGGAATTTCAACGTTTCGTAGTGGAGATAATGGACGCCCTCGTCTGCTTTGGGGATGCTACCAATGTGCGACCAGGTGATTTTGCGCTGAAGCTTCCACCTTGGGTTGTTGGCGTTGAGGGTAAGCATCACGATACCACCGCCAATGTGATCACGGCCGACAATGGTCTCTGGACGATTTGCTGAATCGCGAGCGGCCTTATCGAAGATCATCTTTACGGCATAGTCTGTGTTGACCATGTATCTGGATGGGATATGGTGGTTAGCGAGACATTCTTGCCTGGGTATGGGCAAACTTACTGCGTAAATGGCCCAATCTTCACTCTGTATACAGCACCCAGCTCCTTTGCCCATTTTTCGAAGAGGAGATGCAGTTCGTGCTTCTTGACTGCAGACAGAAAAGGTATAAGGCTTCCGATGAGAGGCAACTTGGGAGGACTGGGAGGTAGGCGCAAAGATGCCTTATTCTGTTGCAAAAGCTGTGCGGTTATGAGATATAGCAAGCTGCCGAAAGCTGCGAGTAGAATAGCCCCTTGCCCGATGGTGAGATTCGAGAGGTGATCCATGATGTTTTTTGCTTCAACAGTATGAAAACGAGAAGAACATGATGAGCAACTTATACCTATACCTCTTGAATGGTGTGGTTTTGGGTGTACCTGCACGGCAATGGAACATGCAATGTCCGTACAGCACATACCACGAATCTACCTTGGACGATGGCCACAACTGCCGAAGTTGATCTTTTCTGGACCTTCGAAACTCGCTTTTGGACAAATCAGTTACAAAGTGCAAGTTGCAGCTCTGCAGGGTTTACGTGGCACATTGAATCGCCGGCTGACGGAATGTGCTGCTCCCCGAGACTGAGACTTGGCGATGAATATCGATATGGACATCGATATGGGCACGGCGCGGACTCTGGGGCGGTAGTTCATCCGAAAAATGGCGCATCACTCTCTGCTGGACTTGTTGCATGCACTCTCAAGCTGCACCTTTGGACGTCGCGTGTTGTTGTGACGGAAAGAACAACAACAGCCGGAGAACCAAGTCGAGTGTCAAGTGTGGGGAGAGCCACGTGATCTCGGTCCGGTCGACATGGTGGGCCATGATTGGACAGGGGGTGTTTTCATTGTAGGTACACAGTCGGTGTCAATAGACAGTGAAAAGATCTACCAGAATCCAAGGTGACAGCCCTCACGCAAGCCGCTGCTCTCCGGCTCTTACTGTAGCGACTATAGCAGTAAGCAGGACTCCAGCCTGTTTAAAGAGAACTACCCGCGAGAGAGCGACAGTTAGCGTGAGATTAAACACCTCGCAAGACTGGCACATTTTCACTGTCTATTAACACCCGCTGTGAAGAGATGTGACGGAAGGCACGACCGGTCACGACCCACGATCACATATCCCTCTCGACTCAGCATGCTTGCATGCTTGAGGCAACAAGGGGAGAAGGATTCGTAAACAGCCTGTCAATTTTGCCTCACACGTCTTATGTATACTCTCGTCGGGACTCAAATATATGTCTCCATGCTCGCCGTGGACCCTGGCAACATGAGCAATGTGCTCCTAAGACCCTTTGCCGGCCATAGCGCCTTTAGGCCAACTTGTCGTAGATGTGGTCGATCATAGCTTGTACTGAGGTAATAGGTGTCAGAATTATACGCTGGATGACCGGAGCCCCAACCTTGCCATGACCTACCATTCGCCATCTCCTCAAAATTTTCCTCATCTCGGATCACGATGTCAAACTCCTCTTCCAGTGCTATGATGAGCTCAACTTTATCTAGGCTGTCTGCTTTGAGATCGGCGAGAGTTGACCAGTTATGGACCTTGCACATTGGTTGGGTTAGCGAGTGTAAGGTAATCCCCCCACACAAAATGTATAGGCAGGGAAAGCTGTCTTTCTTGATCGATGAATGTGAGGAAGGAAGAAAGCATTTACTAACATTTTCTGGTTTGGCATTCAACTGCTCGATGATGACTTTCTTCGCGCGGTCATCGACGGTTCCCAGGGGTTTCCATGACTCGTTGACCTTGTCCTTCGCTGCTTGCGAAATCCTCCGGATGGCGGTGTTGTGAAAGTGCTCACTGACAGTCCAAGGCTTAGGTCTATCTCCAAGAAGAGAGAGATTCAAACAGCTACCGCGTACCAGCCGTAGCGGAGCTCGAGGGACGACCTTGTTTTGCAGCCCTGCAAGGCGCGGCAGAGTTCTGAGGGCAGACATTGCAAAGACTTCTTATATTTCCGATGTCCTAGCAGTGTTGGAAAGGCTCGAACTGCCAATTAGGTGCGAGAGGCAGAGAGAACAGAATTGAACTGGGCGTAGAGACGAAATGGGCGGACCTTATAAGAATGCGTCCAGTGTTTTCGCTCTGGCCCTGTGGTACGTACTTCGTAGTGATGATCGGCCGCACGAGCATCGAGACTTCGACTTGGGCGTCACTGCGCATATCAATGACAACATGTTGGGAAAGTGTCTTATGCATTGCCTCGATTGAGTTAGTTGAAGTCGCCGTTGCTTACCTCATTCCTACACTATAAGTAACGACACGGACTGGTCAGATGCAAGCGCAAGACGAAGATTTCGCTATGCGCTTCGTACATGATACGCATACTATCGCAAAGGATGAGAACAGTGGTGGCCTCGAGGTCATTGCAGCCGGACAATGGCGCTGCGCGACGAGTTCGCTACAGTTGGCCTTTGAGCGAATTTTGGATCCTCCCTTGGCTCCATCCATGCACGGCGCAGTTCGTCCTTCCAAAAGCATATAATACCAACAACTGAAATCGCATCTACAGTACCTTTTGCCCTCAGTCGAAAACAGTCGTCTCTTGAATTTCGCACTCGAAGAGCCGGACCGCGCAAAACGCCACAAAGTCCTTCGTGAGATCTTCGATGGTTATAACGCCAGCTCGGACTACCCCGGCTTTCCCTTCACCGAGGATCTGGTGGACATCTATCCCAATGCTAAGATTGTGCTGAACAAGCGCAGGACCTCGGACGAATGGACGCGCAGTGTTCGCACCTCGCTGATGTTCTTCACGACGTACAAGTACATGTTAATCACATTCTGGATTCCCTCGAGCTGGTGGCACTGGCGGACTTTTCGCACATATAGCCGCCTGGCAAAGCAGCGTTTTGGCGTGGATGATATATTCTCGTCGCAATGCTATGAGCGTCACAATCAGTGGGTGCGCGACATAGCATCTGCAAGGGGAAGAGATATCCTTGAGTGGGAACCTAGTGATGGATGGGAACCTTTGTGTCGTTTCATCGAGAGGGCTGTACCGAGGGAGGATTTTCCGAAGACGAACGAGGCGGCAGAGATCGAGAAAGTGAGGCTTGTCCTTCTCAAAAAAGGTTTGTGGGCGTGGGCGCAAGCCGTTGGTTTGGTTGTTCTTATCTTCACCATCGGAGCCTACATCTGGAGCTTTGGTATGAGAACCGGACTTGGCGAGCCGAGATAGCAGGAGGTAGATCTTCAAAGCCCAACTTCATTTCATAGCCTGCACGTTGGAAGTTGGTTCCGGGCGCCTGGCATAGGTGGACTAGCTCAATACTTGGTAATTGTGTCTCTGGGTCATATTGCCACAGCCTCCAATTCCATAAGAACTGTATTCAGAATTGGACGTCTCTAGAGCAGCGGTGATCCATTCAGAACATAGCGTGGGATCTGAGGGATTTGGAGTGGGCTTCTAATTCATCCTCATTAGCTCGTCTGTCGGGCGAGTACCTTGGGTCCACGTACAGATGCTTGCATTCTTACGCTGCACACCTCTGGCTGTGATGGAAGGAACAACAAGCGGAGAACGAAGATGAAGTCAACAAGTCAAAATCAGGTGTGGGGGAGCCACGTGATCTCGGTCGGGTCGGCATGGTGGGGCAGCGTGGGGCGTTTGTAGCTCCACCAACATTTTGATGGCAGTCACACACGACACTCTGGCTTGAGTCAGGAAGGGACGACCGACAGCGTCCTTAGCTCCTCAGCTCCTTCCCAACGATCCCACACCGAGTTTGGCTCAAGATGGCGACGGAACAGACGATTGACCCGTACAACGTCTCCGGCGGCGTGGACGAGCATGGAAACGCCAAAGCCATTGACTACGACCGCTTGATTGAAGAATTTGGCACACAGCGCCTCACCGAAGAACACATCAGCCGCTTCGAGAAAGTGACGGGCCGCAAAGCTCCCAAACTGATGCGAAGAGGCCTCTTCTTCTCGCACCGCGACTTCGACAAAGCGCTCGACTACTACGAGAAATATGGCACGTTTATGCTCTACACCGGCCGCGGTCCCTCCAGCGGCAGCGTCCATCTCGGCCACACAATTCCCTTTCTCATGACCAAAGAGCTGCAGGAAATCTTCGACGTGCCTCTCGTCATCATGCTCACGGACGACGAGAAATACCTCCACGCCATGGACAAGAACAAGGGCGTGAGAAAGGAAGGAACACGCCCGGGTGACTTCCTCCGCTACGCTCATGAAAACATGAAGGACATCATCGCTCTGGGATTTGATGTCAAGAAGACTTTCATCTTCTCCGATTTTGAAATCATGGGTGGCCATTTCTGGAGAAATACCATGGAATTCGGTGGTCTGCTCTCCAACAACCAAGTCCGAGGCGCATTCGGTTTCACGGGAGAGACCAACATTGGCAAGAACTTCTACGGAGCTGAACAATGTGCCGCCGCATTCCCCTCGTCATTTCCAGAGATTTTCGGACTACACGACTACAAAGCACCTGAATTCCACGAAGACGCCATCGACCCTCACGCAGTTCTCTCCAAGATCCCCTGCTTGATTCCCTGTGCCATTGATCAAGAACCATACTTCCGCATCCTCCGGGCCAACTCCGAACGCATGACTGATCCTCACCCCAAAACCTCCCTAATTCTCTCCAAGTTCCTTTCAGGATTAGGAGGTCCTACCAGTAAAATGAGCGCTTCAGACCCGGATTCCGCCATTTTCATGTCTGATACTCCGGCGCAGATCAAGAAGAAGATCAATTCTTCCTTTTCTGGTGGGAGGGAAACGGTTGAAGAACAGCGGAAATTGGGAGGGAATCCAGATGTTGATGTGGCGTTTCAATATCTTTCATACTTTCTTGAGGATGATGCGGAGCTAGCCACTCTAGAACAGCAATACCGCAGTGGAGAGCTTTTGACGGGAGAGTTGAAAAAGAGATGTATTGAAGAGCTGCAGAAATTCGTGGCAGCGTTCCAGGAGAGGAGAGCGGGAGTTGACATGAAAGTGCTGAGGACGTTCACACTGCCGAGGAAATTAGAGTATGTGGGTAATCCTAATGCCACTCACTCGAAGGAGGATGCTGCAGCTGATGGAGGTGCTGCCGCGCCGACTTCGTCCAGTGTTGCGGGGACGAAACTCGCGGATGGGAATGTGATTAGTAGTGGGAAAAGTGCAGAGAAGAAAGCTGCGAAGTTGGCGAAGCTTGCGGAGCAGAAGGCTGCCAAGGAGAAGGAGAGATTGGCTAAAGAGGCGGAGAAGCTTTCATTGAAAGAGTGAATAGACAATTCTGTCACGGCGAGATGCATAGAAGATACCCCGGGGGAAAACAAAAGTACTGTTCGATACTGTGGGCAAACCACAATAAGAAAAATCAAATTAATGTGCAGGATATTACATAAATACACCTCGCAGGTCTGTGCCATATCAACCAGAATTTCCACTCAAAACTCATCGAAGCACAATCGATACTATTTCTGAGTTCTCGGTATAGATACAGCCTACCCTCACTCACTATCCCTCAATCGTCGTCCCAGCAACAACCAAAGGCTTCACAATCGGTTGCGAAAAACAAAGAACCTTCGCCACTCCTCCATTGGGAGTCACATTCCTCACAGTATGATTCGTCGCTCTCTGAACCACCACATCACCCACTTTCGTCCTCACAACTTCCCCTGAATCAAGTTCCATTTCCGTCTCGCCTTCTAATTGAACGATTGTGTCGAGTGAGAGAGTACGATGAAAAGGCAACTCTTTGCCAGCTTCCATAGTAACGAGCATTGTAGTGATTTTGCCGGAATCAGGAGCAACCCCAGTCAGGCGATCTTTGGCGTATTGGTCTACATCGGATTCAGTGGAGATGTCGGGTTGGAAGGTGTTGCTCCATAAGAGGAAGAGGGAGGTTCCGTCCATGCCTGTTGGGATCTCATGGTTTGAGGTTGGAAGGCTGGTGGAGAGGACGGATTTTCCTTTTGAATTGATTGTGGTGATGTAAGTAGGCATTGTTTGTTGATGTTGGTTGAAATGTGGAGTTTGCTGATGGCTTGAAACTTTGAGGCGCTTATAACGAGAATGGGACTAAGACGATGATGTCGGATGGACTATCTCCCCGCTACCGAGCGTGATACAAGTACCGAGAATGCTGAATTACCGTTTCTTTATGTTGATGCGGATCGGAAACGAGATGGGTTTGCATACCCCAAGCCATCTTTCTTGATCAAGACCCGGCAGTTACAGTTTGCTTCTTATACGTATAATGTTACGAGCCATGACAAGCTCAGCATTATTGATTGTATGTCTATTCACATTATCATTCACTTCCGCATTCACGCTAGCAGCGCTAACCAGTCTTGGCAAACACATGCTCTCTCAGCAGCGCACTCATCTCCACAGGCACAGAATCTCCAGGTGGAAGTACCTGTGTAGCAAACATTCCCGCAACTCCCAATCTCCTGTTCGCAAACCACGTCAAATTCGGCATTCCCCACCAGGACAATGTGCCTCCAGGTAAAGAAGGAGTATCTTCAGTCACCAGCACGCCACTGAGCCCAAAGTCCACTTTCCGCATCACTCCCTCGCCGGAATCATTCGTGAAGCCGGTCAGCGGGGCCCAGACGTATTTGCTGTTCATAAGTCCTTGCCATGGTCCCGAATCCACTTTCAATTGTGGTTCGAAGAATTGCTCTGCTGTGGAGGTCTTGAGTATCTTCGGTTCATCGGCGATGAGGTCTTGGAGAATGGCAACATAATCCGAGACGGTAGAGTAGAGTCCAATCCCACCCATATCGCTCGGTGCAGGGGTTGGAAGAATTCCTTCCACCGGAACGAGTTTGCCATCAGGGGTCCGAGCAGCCATAGCAAGTCTACGAGCTTCGATGTCAGGGTGGTCCCAAGGTCTAAAAGTCGTGCTGGTACATCCTAGAGGCTTGAAGATATTCTCTTGGAGATATTCTTCAAGAGATGTTTTGTTCAATCTGGCGACCAATTCTCCCGCCCACTCGAAACCTAGGCCATAGACCCAGGAAGTTCCTGGTTCGAAAATGAGCGGTTGATCGAATAGATTGCTCATTTTGCAGTCGTTGGTTAGAGCTTTCTCTCCACGGGAGGCTCTCCAGACTCGACTGGTGGGCTCAAATAAGTCGTAAGCGAACCCAGAGGTGTTGGTGAGGAATTGCCGAAGAGTGATCTTTCCCTCTCTTGGCTGTGTTTTCAGGGTAGGAAGATCGCCCTTTTCAAGTCTAGAGATCTTACTACGTATTCATGCTTCAGTGACTTGGTTTGCTGCTCACCTGGACGCGCCTTCCGGCGTCATATGGTTGAATTCCTCGCTCAGGGTGATGATAGCCGAATCTTTCAACTCAGGTAGGTACTTCGTAACGTCCTCGTCAAGGTCGATCAGACCGCGCTCTACACATTGCATAGCCGCTATAGTAGAAACTAATTTGGAGCATGATGCAATGGTATACACTGCATCTGGCTGTACGGTCTGATCGTCGACAAAGTTGCCCCGGCCTGCAATCTTGTGGAATAAGACATTGCCTGCTCAGACGTTTTAGTCTGTGGTCATGATCGTTTCCCGATGGAGTGTTGTCGACATTACCATTCTTGTCAACTGCTTTTGCAGCAGCGTTCAACAGCCCCTTTTCTTGCCCCACAATTTCGTCAAACCGAGATTCCAAGTTCGTCATGGTGAATGTAGTTTTGGTGGATGAGCGCTGCTGAATTGAGAGGCTCGTGAATATGTCGTTTGACTCTGTCTCATCATCTTTGATATATGTTGAAGGAGCAGTGTTGATAAATGATCGGTATCCGTCTGAACCCGACCCGGTGCCAAGGCCCCCCTGTTTGGCACGAAGCAACAGCAACGGCTATCAAAAGTGGCAGTGAGTCTAACCAATAATAGCTACTACAAATTCACTCCACGATTGCGTGGAGTAGGCTTGGCGAAACACGGTAGTTGGTGTTGGGATAAACGATACCCCACAAATACCAAGAGTCATGAGAGGTAGGGATCTGAACTCAAACCCCTCAAGTTTCACATGCAAGGCAGTTGTATTTCTCAAGCGAACGGCCATCTTTTGGTACATAAACCGACAACCGGCAGATCGATCTTTGTCACAGGTGTATGATGACGGCTCGCGGAACATCCTGATGCCGCAACACAATTGCTCGAAGAGGTGATGGTTCTTTAAGAGTGCTGCAATGACCACGATGGGTGTTTTTAAGTTTTCTCGACGATTGAAACGGCAACAACATCAACATGGCACACAACTTAGCTCCAGCAACAGCCACCACCACCAATGGAGACACCGATGAAATCACACTCCAAGCTTTCAAAGCTCAAGAGAAGTACGCCGAAGAGCGTGAGAAGCGACTTGCTTTCGGTAGAGATGTATCCCAATACCGCGTAGTCGAAGGGCATTTTGCGAATTGGTTGAAAGATCCATGGACGGAGCCAAAGCCTCGAGATCCCATCTACAAGGAGACAGATGTGCTCGTACTGGGCGGCGGCTATGGCTCACAGGTGTTGGCTGTTCAGCTTCTGAAGTATGGGATTCAGAACTTCACTATGGTGGACAAGTGTGGTGGGTTTGGTGGGACTTGGTATGACGACTCTTGAGTTTGCGGAATTGGATCGGGAGCTGATGGTGTTTTTGTCAGGTATTGGAATCGATACCCTGGTGCTCAGTGCGACATTGAAAGCTTCATTTATATGCCTCTTCTCGAAGAGACGGGATACGTGCCGAAGGAGAAATACGCGCATCAGTATGTCGGCCTAGCGAAGACTGATGCTGCTTGTACTGACTGAGTGGAAAGACCAGAGCTCCTAGAGCATGCGAATCGAATCGCAGATCACTACGATCTCCACAAAAGAGCCATTTTCCAGACCGAGGTCCTGAGCGTCCATTGGGAAGAGTACAAAGGTGTCTGGAGAATCATCACGAACCACAACGACACAATCTACGCTCGCTTTGTGATCTTGAACGGTGGTCCGCTGCATCGTCCCAAACTTCCTGGTACTCCCGGGATTGAAACCTTCAAAGGTCACACTTTTCATTCTAGTCGCTTCGACTGGGAGTATTGCGGCGAAGGCCTTTCCAAGCTTAGTGACAAGCGAGTAGCCATCATTGGAACTGGTAAGATAGTCTTTCGAGATATCAAGACCTTTGCTGACTTTAGTCTTTTTCAAAAGGCGCCACGGCTGTTCAGATCATCCCAGAAGTCGGTAAAGCTGCCAAGGAATTCTTTATCGTTCAACGTACACCTTCAGGAGTAGATGAGCGTCTGAACCACGATGTTGACGACAATTGGATCAAGGAGAACATCAAACCGGGTTGGCAGAAACGGCGCCAGGACAACTTCAATAACCTATCACTGGGTGGCCAGGCAGAGGATGTTGATCTCACGGACGACAACTGGACGAGGGTCTTTGGCGGATTCTCGAGAGCCACCCGGGAGTGCAAACCGGAGGAGATTCCGAGCACATTGCTTCGTCTGAACTACGAGCGTATGCAGAAGATCCGGGACCGTGTTGAGAGCACTATCGAGGATCCCAAAGTTGCTGAGGCACTCAAGCCATGGTATGGATGGGGTTGCAAGAGGCCGACATTCCATGACCATTATTTGCCGACTTTCAATCGGCCGAACGTTCACCTGATCAATACTGATGGCCGAGGCATTGACAAGTTTACTGAGAAGGGTTTCTCATTTGATGGCAAGGAATATGAGGTTGATGTGGTGATCTTTGCCACGGGCTATGAGCTTGCCACGGATTGGGTGCAGCGAGCCGGAATGGACGTATATGGAAGGGAGGAACCGATTTCAAAGAAGTGGGCCGATGGGGTTGTGGGTCTCCATTCTTGGGGCAGTAATGGCTTTCCAAATGCCTTCTGGATCCATACCGCTCAGGGTCCGCTGGCGGTCAATGCGATGTGAGTATACCACCAAGATCGTCACCAGAGATTTGAGCATTGTGATGCTGATGTTTCCTCACTTAGGTTCTCCATCGTCCAACAAGCCATACACGCAGGCTACATCATCAACGAGACAATCCAACGAGGAGCCAAGTGCGTTGAGCCGACCAAAGAGGCTGAACAAGAATGGTTGGCCGAGGTTTTCCGGGCTGCCAAAAACCGGAGCACGTTCGAGTCGACGTGTATTCCTGGCTGGATGAACAATGAGGGCCGCATCACGAATAAGCACATCAAGAACTGGTGGTAAGCAGATATGGCATCCATCCTTTTGTCGCAGGCAATGTGCTAATCCATCTCTTTCCGCGCTTGTAGGTATGGCGGCTCTGGTCTGGAGTACTTCAAGATGCTGGAGGATTGGAGGAAGGAGAACAATTTGAAAGGATTGAAGGTCACTTTCTGAGCGGAGAGAGTCCCATTTTGATGGAGAGTTGATTCTCCTAGAACTAGATTGTATCAATGTAATGGATGCTCTCGGTAATGCTGCGATAAGACTGTACTCACATCTGTGATGGACGCGCATTGTCTGGGTTCGTGTTGTTATGATGAAATCGCGTGGATGGGCGAGATGGTGCCTTGGGCTTAATCAAATGTTGATTGGACCTCATCAAAGCGACGGTAGAGCCGAGATCAGATCCGCACGTGACTTTTGCCACCCGATCCGGGACAGCGCCGATGGATCGAGGGATGCTCACGCGAGAAGTGGTTCAACATGCCCTGGTCAGCAGCAATTGCTCCATCCTCGCACCACATTCTGAAACTTGCATCACTCCAAACCACTTACAAGAGCTCATCCCTACCCGCCACCCACACAGATCAGAAGGCATCGTCCGGTAATGGGCCACAGCACTCAATCGCCTCCATCTTGACGTCAAAATGGTGAAATTCTTCAGCACGTCGTATGCCTACGACTACAACTTCAGCGAAACAGCGCTGGCCTACTTTCTACGCTATCCAAACCCATATTCCCGCCATGTTGCATCCACAGACACCATTGAGAGACACTACGACCCGGAAACCCAGCGCTTGACTACGGTCCGACTACATGTCAAGCGCTCACGCCTGCCCGGGGCTGTGATGAAACTGCTACCCAAGAGTAGTCTTTCGGGTGCCAGTGAGGATGGCAGTACCCAGAGCTTCATCCTTGAGAAGAGCGTGGTGGATGTTCGTCAGGGATGGATGGAGACGGACAGCAGGAATCTAGACTGGAATAATGTGCTGAGCGTTATTGAACGTCATCGCTACTCACGCCCGGAAGGCTCATCGCTTCAGGACCCGGCGGCCGGCGGTGAGAGGACCGATGTGGCTATCAGTGTCACGCTCAAGAGTAGGATCGGAGAACAGATTCGGAAGAGGAGGGAGAGATGGGGACAGCAGGCTACTGCTACTTCTGTCATTGGTGCTGGAGATGTCGAAGAACAGCCGGCGCGGCAGGGCTTCTTTCAGAGCTGGACGACAGGCGCTGTGAGGAGTGCTATCGAGACCATCAGTCTGCAGCGGACGGAGAAGAGCCAGCCGAAGGCCAAGAAGGGCATGTCCGTGGTCTTGGAGAGATTGAGGACTGGAGGTCTCGAGGCCGTGTTGGAGGGCATGAGAGCTGACAGAGAAGTCGTGGTCTAGCAAGCCGTGGAGGAGGAAGGGAAATGGTGGGAGGAGGACGACGAGGAGGAGGCATTGGACGATCACTGCTCCGAGAACTGTTTTAGCGTGGAGTTGGCCTGGCTGTTCTGAACTGTTCTTTTTGTATTACTGGTGCGCCCTTCACTTGGAGCGATGAGAACGAAAGCAAGATGTATTATTGAGACTGACTTTGGAGATGGATGTGTAGATAGTATCAAGAGGCCCTAAGCCTGCAAGGATGACCTCCCCTCATACGACGCTTGACCCACACTGAATCCCGGATATTCTCTCCGGTCTGCTCATCAACCGCTAGGTAGACGTCACCTCTAGCATGCTTGTGAGTGAGGGCAATCACGAGCGACATTGCTCAACTTAAAATAAGCCGAAACCTGCTCCTTCCCGAATAGGAAATGTCCACCCTAAGATACCATGGGTAGTTAACAGACCATCACTCCTTCTTGCCAACGAACGGCCAGTCGTATCTTGGACTTCTTAATCTCTACCTCCATCAGTCAACGTGCTGTATAACGAGAGACAGTCCGAGCCGATCCGATCGTCCTTCCCCTCACCTCCTAGCATCTTCGCTACGACAAGGCAAGATTCCAAGTGCGAGTTTGTCGTTCAAAAGATCGGTGCGGACGCAGCATTGAATACCACCAGATCCTATCTCAAAGCAGATGGCTCTACAGATGGGGACTGGTCTGACGACGTGAAACGAACCAATGGTGGCGAAGGCGTAGATCTCGTAATCGACTACGTGGGAGCGCCATACTTTGCTTCCAATCTAGCGGTCCTGGCGCGCGATGGGAGAGTCGTGCAATTAGGGGTCCTGGGAGGGACAGTTTTGCCTGCTGGGGTAGATATCAGTGCTTTTGTGATGAAGCGGGTGAGCTTTGTTGGGTCGACGCTTAGGTCTAGGGATGCGGAGTATCAGGGGAAATTGAGAGATTTATTTGAGGAGAAAGTGGTGCCGGGTTTGGTGAGCGGATTGTATAAGGCTAATGTGGAGCAAGTATTGAGTTGGAGGGAGATGGAGAAGGCTCATCGAATGTTGGAGGGCAATGAGACTATGGGGAAGCTTGTTTGTGTTGTTGATTAGGAGTCGGAGGCTTTGAACGCATGATTCTCTGCAGTAGCAGCCACAAAGAATGTATCAAGTCACATCTAAAGCCCTTGGAGAGGACTGATCAAAGAGTCATGAAATCCATTCCATTCATCACTACGAAACCTGTCGTATGTACTTTTAGTGAGGTATCATAGCAAACATCCGCCCATATCCAACCCCAAGTGGAGATCATGTACAAGAATGAGAAGTGTCCTTTCGTCCCTGCGTAACGTCGTCTGATATCCAAAGTCGTCCGTTAAATCGTCCAGGAGCTATTGAACATATGCAAGAAATGCACATGATGTATGAAAGAATGTACGCAAACATGCAAGTATGCAAACACATGTGAGAAGATCAGAGGCTCCTTAGTCGAAGCGGAAGAGTCTTGAATTGCGACTCTTAAGCTTAGCTTTGCTGGTGTCGCCACAGAGACCGCTTCCAGCAAGACCGACGGTTGGGTAGTAAATCCTGGGCAGACCACTATCCATGGGCACCGGGACAGTTCCATCGGCAGAAGTGGCAATCTCGCAGGTTAAAAGCTCGGTGAGCTCAACACCATCGTCGAATCCCGTATCCGTCACGGAAAGGGTAGAGCTCGCCCCATCAACTCCTAGGGTGGAGAGAACCGTGAGCATGCTGCCTTTGCGCATGGCGATGGTTGTGGTGTCGGAATAGACGGGATAATTCTGGTATGTGAGGTAGGTGTCGTCATCTGAGATGGCATTTTTGCGGAAAGCATTCATGCTCGTGATGAAGACGTAGAGTTCAGCAGAAGTGTCAAACCCTGATAACCACATTGCTTCTCTGTTGTAAGGTGTGCTCACACCACCCTCGGAGTCGTAGTGTTGTTCTTGACCTTGGTAGATCACGGGGATACCATCAGTGAGCATGGTAAAAGCAATCACATTCTTCGCGAGCGCAAAGTCTCCTGTCAACTGTGCGAAACGAGGCTGGTCGTGGTTTTCGGAAAAGGTGCCAAGCAGTGAGGTGTCTGTACAAGCACCGGCTTTGAGGGTGTCGACGGCGTCTGACAATGTTGAGATCGTACCTGTACCACTGAAAGCGGCAACAAGTGGTGAGTAGCTGTAAGGCACGCGTCTGTCAGCCAAAAGCCACTCCCGCCTCCACCGGAAATTTTCCGGGTAAGGGTAGGGGTAAGGGGTACGTATACTAACATCATGTAGTTGAATACTCCAGGAACATAGTCTTGGTAGCCACAAACAAAGTCATTGTCGATGATGTAGACTTCTCCTAGCGAGTAGATGTCACCAGCAGCAGCCTGAAAAGCTGCCCAGAACCCAGTGTCGACCTCCATGAGCGAGTCAATGCGCAGACCGTCGATGGAATAGGTCGATATCATGTTAGCAATCCAGGTATTCCAGACCGATGATACATCGTCGTCCTCTGTTCGGAGATCCGGCAGTGGGACAATCGTGTCTCCCATCCAGCAATCCTCGAGTTGGGTCTGGACACATGTGAGCATGTTTGGTTGTTATAGGCAGACTCGCAGATGTCACCTACCAGATCCGTATAGTCATTGTAGTCAATGGCGCAATAGGTGTGGAAATAGTCTACCGAGTCAAAGGGTGTGAACACACTGTAATCGACGTCGGCCGGCTCTGCAAGAGCGGCGAAATGGTTGATGACGAGGTCCATCATGAGGTACTTTTCAAATCAGCATGTGAAAGACCGTCCGTGTTTAGAGTTTCAAAACTTACCATGCCACGTGAATGAAGCTCGGCGGCCAAGTTCTGGAGATCTGATTCGGTTCCGAAATTACTGTTGACGGTATCGATGTCGGTCTGCCAATATCCATGGTATGAGGTTCCGTCGCCCGTGTTGCCAGCAAGTTGGGTAGTGACTGGTGAGATCCAGATCGCATCGAATCCCATGCCTTGGATGTAGTCAAGTTGATCAATGATTCCTTGCCACGAGCCACCACAGTACAACCCTAGCGAAGTGTCGCAAGCCAGGCTCGTGGAGCCATTGGTGAGCGCAAATCGATCTGTCATGACCTGGTAGATAGATCTGCTGCGCCATGATGTGCTATCAGCAGCTTCCGCGAGTTGGATAGCTGCCAAGCCGAGCGCGGTAATGATGCTTAACATATGCATGTTGTTCTCGCCCGACGGTAATGATGTATGGTAGAGGTGATCGCCAAGCAGATTACGTTTGTGATTGTGATTGTTGTTGTTGCTTGGTGTAATGGTTGCTAAGAGGCACGAGTGCAGAAGGGTAGGTGTATGCGAGTGGCAGTGAGACAAACAACAATAAGAATGATACTTATTCAATGATTCGTGTAGTGCGCACATGAAAGTCTTTATGCTGAAGCTTCGGTAGAAGTGAAGGCATACACCCAACGGCGTGCGCATCCCTCAGGCGCATGGCAACGTCACAAGGCGCATACTGAACCGTCCGTCGGCGCCCAAGCCCGAACCAGAAAGAAAGGGAGTAAGTGAGGAGGAATGTCATCGGAGGATTCGCAGGACGCGCGCACAAAGGCGAGCACGCGCGCACATGGATTCGAGCAAACACCCACCCAGGGCCGAAACCGAGGCCAATCGCTCTCTCACTCGTCGATGGGTGGCGGAGGCAGAGGAGGAGTCAGCTTATTAGCTGTACCTACTGCAGACCGGACAGCAGCGACGCAGGACATCTACATCTGCAGGCATTTCATGCACCAACCCAACTTCTATCTGGGTTAGAGCCTCGTGGTCGTTGCGCAACGAACAACTCTCTACCGTGGGCGGCTGAAGGGCTGGGATGGGTGTCACAGGCTTCGAAATCAACTGGACCAGATTTCCCGAAGCTGCCGATGGCGTCGCTAATCTGCCACTGCTTGGGCTGTACGTTACAGTGGCTACTTGGTGCTTTCTTTGTCTGTCTTGTTATATTCCCAAGGCGCGGGCATGCACTCAGCATGTTGTGAACAGCGCCCCTCGGAGCCTTATTGCTGAAAGAAATTACCAAGCCAGGAGTGACGAGATGGGCGGGGAGACCAAGATCGTTGGCCAGACGTGTGGTGTGTCGCAATGTAGCAGCTGACAGCATGTGTAGTAGTGCCATTGACATGTAGTGAAGGCTGTGGAGCCGGTGCACTCTCCAAAGGAGTTTCAGCCGAGTTTGGGCCCACGGAGCCGGATTGAAAACACACTATAGGAGGACGTCTATTGTCTCTCGTTCTGTTGTGGTTCACACCGGCACGCAAGAGTCCGCTGGAGTGAACTGCTGCTGGCGGCCGTATGCTTGCCGCCGCTGGCGCACGATAAGACTTTGCATGTTCGTGGCCGTTCGGCGCCGCAATGTCAGCAAAAAGATGCCTTGGCTGCCAGGGTGAAGGTGCTTCTGTGCGGCACCAACTTGGGTAATTCTGCCTTGCTCGACGGACGGCGCATCTTCTTCTACAGCTAGCTGCAGATGGACGAGTAGCGAGCCGCACTCATGACCGATCTGTATCCTGCTTGGCGGTCTGTACAGACGGACGACGCAGCCAGCCATCAAAGTCGGCACTCGGTCCAATCGCGGCCTGTCACAGCGACGGGTGTGTGATGGCAGCGCTGCCTGACGAGAGGTGCCAGCAAACACGCTTTTCGCGTAGCAGCACCTCACCTACCGCTCAAGGTGGGTAGCAAGCAGCATCGCGCATGATTGCATGTGGAGATCTGCAAGACGGTGTGAAGGATGAAGGCACAGTCGCCAGAAAAGATGGTATTTGCGGGGAAGTGCGCTACGCTACTTGCGTGATCGAAGGTACCGTATTGTCCGGAACGTTGTTCTTACTGCAGGATGTACTTGCTCACTGCAGATTCATTCCGGGCGAGGAGTCTTACCCCTAGTTGCACAAAGCAACTGGAAAAACTCAAAGTCACAAGGTTGCTGCTTGGAATTATTCCGAGCAGAATGTATAGGTTCTACAGAAACGGCACGGGAGCCGCCACGAGATAGATCGGAAGAATATATGCAGGGATGGAGTATGGCTTGCAGGACCAAGCGTAGGTGCACAACCTGTATCAAGTCACTGATAGGTCCGTCTCTTCACATTCACTCATATGAATGTCATCACGTATCTCTCTCCCCACAACCGAATAGCCCTCCTGACGAGCTTGCCCTAAAAGCACAACCGACAACCGACAACAACCGGTGATGATGACGACGCGGAGACGCCGACATGCCTGCGGCTGATTGCTCACGCGCACCGAGTCTTGCTCTGGTAACCGAGCGAATCTTGCAGAAACGCTGTGGAAGAAATAAAACATGTGCCGTCGCGATGGTGCTGCTCAAGTGGTGTCCGTGAGTATACTTTCGCAGCGGAGCACTGATACACAGCGGTGACAGAAAACTGGTTCATGGGCCCGCTTTCGCACAGCATCGACAGGCTTGAAAGCGCATCGAAATTAATGAGATCCCCAGACAGCGGTCCCGAATCCAGCCCCACACGTGGGCTTGGGCATGCTAGAGGAGCATCAAGGATAGCGGCGTCAATGAATTTTGGAGCGAAGGAATCTCCACATTATGCACACTCCCATCAAGCAAGAAAGTGAGTTGTCGGTAATGGTGGGGCCGTGATTATTTTACAGTGCGAGGACGTCTTATTGCAAACTTCGAATGCGCGGTGTATGGATTGTCGGAGAGACAGCATGACAATTGGAATTGTTGCACAGAGACTCGGGTGAGTTGACCGAGCAAATCTTCCGGAATGCGTAGCAATATGCAAGGTGGTTGCACGGAGCTGTTGATACAGTCATGTCCAGTTGGAGACGTGATCTTCACTGCACATATCCAGGTGCTGCCCTCCGGTCGCTGCCCGCGTTCTCTGGTCTGCTGCGAGGAGTCAATGTCCCTGGTGCTTGCCTGATTGGGAGATTCATTTGAGTATCAACGTGGTTGCCACTGTAGTGATGAGCACTGCTGGTACGAGCTGGATACTGGCCAGAAGATCCCGCCGAGCCATTTGACGATGCAGAGGATATCGGAATCTCGCCAGTGGTCGGCGTGCGGTTGGAGCCCATGCTAGAATGGTGGCTTGGTGTGTCCTCTCCGCGCAGCATGGCGAGCGTGGAAGGGGAAAGCTGTGGCGCCAGATGGCTCTTTCGACTGTGGCGCTCCATCATAGACACGGCCCAAGCTTGGAGATCGACTGGCGTTCGCTTGGCCGCCTGCAGGAAAGGATCGTTATCGTAAAGTTCCTGAGGAGTGGGCCTCTCGTCAGGATTCTTCATCATGCACTTGGCGATGACCTCCTCAAGAATGAGAGGAAATGCATCGCTCTTGGGCAGTTTCGGTGCAGGCTCCAAAACGATCTGCTGAAGCAAGTCCAAGATGCCCTGTGGCCCAGCCGCGTCTTCATCATCGCCGTCTTCGCTCTCGATACTGAAGGGGAATTTGCCAATTGCCAGCTCCATCAGGGTCAAGCCCACGCTCCACACGTCGCTCTTGACGGTATAAGGGCTTCCCTGAATTCGCTCCGGTGCCATGTATGTACCAGTCCCCACGAAGGTGTCTGCAACACTGTTCTCAAGTTCGGACGACACGCCAAAATCGCACAGCTTGATCTGACCTTTGCTGTTGACAAGAACGTTGGAAGGCTTGATATCACGATGCATGATTCGGTGAGCAATGTAGAGGTACTTCAGGCCGCCTAATATGGCCTCTGCAATCTTTCCGAGGACGTCCACGCGAACCGGGCCGAAGTTTTTCGAGACACTGTCCAGAGAGCTAGAGTCGAATCAGGTCAGTACAGCAGAAGACACCGTTAGTGGCAGAGAAAACGCACCCGCAGTCCATATACTCCATACACATTGTGACATCGTTTGACTCGTTCATGAAGGCTCCGTAGAAGGAGACGATGTAGGGCGAGTTGCACTCGTGCATAATTTGCAACTCTCGCACGATCCGCTTGCGCACCTCTTTCTTTGCCTCGACGTGGATGATCTTCCTCGCCATGACAATATTCCATCCCTTGTGTCTGACTTTGCTCACTGTGCCGCCGTTTCCCGAGCCTAGTTCTTTGACGACCTCAAGATCCTCTGTTCTCCAGTCAGGCCTGAACTCTACGCCGATCTCTAGAGTGTCGTTTCTGCGGCCGTCGTTGCCTAGAGCACCTGGGAGCTGCGCGTCTTCGTCAGATGGCGCGACAGGCTTGGCGGGCGCGCTGAGGGCAAGGCCTTTGACGTTCTTGCGCTTCATCGTCCGGGCTTTGAATGGATCGCTCATGTTGGGCGAAGGTTATTCGACTCGGACGCTGGTCAGAGTAGTGGATATATGCGGTGAGTGAGTGTAATGGAGCAGGGTACAGGCAGACCACCGCTGGGCAGATGAGGTATATGTGCCTACGTCTGCGTCAGGGGAGACGACGGAGGTGTCTCTGAGCTTTGAATGCTCGACTCCCTGCGGATCTTTCGTGGCGGCTCAACGTGGCCAATGATGTCCAGCAAGCGGCGCGGAGGGCGGGTATTGCCCAAGACAGCAACAGCGGCAGCAGAATGGACTGGATGGGTTTCTCAACGGCGGAATTTATGATGCAGAAGAGGTTCTTATTGTGCGCACAACCTTCCTCGTCCCGCAGAGAATGGAAGCTGAAAGTCCGAGCGAAGTGTGGGGTGCGATGAGCAAGATGCGAGATACGAGTAGCGGCACTCAGAAACACTGGACTTGACGAATGAGGACGAAGAGCTGCTGATGGGCAGGTTGTGGTGTCGACGACGGAACGAACGAACGAGTTGGGGTGGTGGTGTCGTCCGCTCTTGATATGATGAGACGGCAGGGAGGTCTCTTTTCAACGATGTGGGCAGACAATAGCAGGCGTTTTATACCCATTTCTCGTCGCAGGGGTGTACGTTGTCGCAGACAGCACGCTCGACAGCGGAGGACAAAGCAAATCGTGGAATGACATTGCCGGCGATGGGCGGCGGCGGCTCGAAAGGCTCGAGAATAACATCGGTGTCTCTCACTACTCGTGTGCTGACCCCTCGTACTGTAAGAGCGCGTCCACTTCGTGCGTGCGATGGGAATGAGATTCAAACCTAGTTTCTACGCCAGCAACGCCGTGCCGCACGGTGCGTGAGTTTGAAATCCAGCTGAGGAGCAGGATTGGAAACTCACGCGTCGTGCACAGACAATTTGCTTCCGGAATTCCTATAAAGGAGCGATCTGCAGAATTTTGAATAAGCGCTAGGTAGCGCTGAATGAAGCGGCACGACGGGCGCTATAGATATAGCGTCGAAGTTGTGAACTCCCTTATGCACAGAACAGTTGCTACGCAGACGGGATATCGTCTACCCAGTGGGCCCAAGCGCTCAAGTCATCTCATTCCCATCGCACGCACGAAGTGGACGCGCTCTAAGATACCGTGCCACTGCTTACACGCAGTTGCCTCAGTCGTTCAATGTTGAACAATACCTTATCATGTGCTAAAAACCTACCTTAACCTAACGTGTGCTGTTCTGTTCCCGTCTGCTCTGCTTCCTCTCCGGCCCTCGCGCATCTCAATGGAGACTAGCTCGGATTTTGTACTTGAACATTCGAATGCTGGCTTAGTCTCAGAAGCACAGACTGCCAAGCCACACTATTCCTCTTCGAGACGTTTTGCCTGTGGCAGTCTGAGGGCGCAATGAGAAGGCTGGGCTATACTACGCAGCTTCAATTCTGTAGCCTACAAAACACGATGGAATTCTCTAAAATTTAGGATTTAGAAAGCTAAGATTCTTAGAAAAAGATTGCACTTTTTAGAATTTTGGAAAATCACTTCGCTGAGCAAGGAGAACGAAATGA